>JACXGI010000636.1:113821-124578 GCA_016801175.1 Esox masquinongy
TTGAACAGTGAGAGACAGAATAACAACAAAAAAATCCAGAAAAACGCATGTCAAAAATGTTATAAATTGATTTGCATTTTAATGAGTGAAATAAGTATTCGACCCCTCTGCAAAACATGACTTAGTACTTGGTGGCAAAACCCTTGTTGGCAATCACAGAGGTCAGACGTTTCTTGTAGTTGGCCACCAGGTTTGCACAAATCTCAGGAGGGATTTTGTCCCACTCCTCTTTGCAGATCTTCGCCAAGTCATTAATGTTTCGAGGCTGACGTTTGGCTACTCGAACCTTCAGCTCCCTCCACAGATTTTCTATGGGATTAAGGTCTGGAGACTGGCTAGGCCACTCTGGGACCTTAATGTTCTTCTTCTTGAGCCACTCCTTTGTTGCCTTGGCTGTGTGTTTTGGGTCATTGTCATGCTGGAATACCCATCCACGACCCATTTTCAATGCCCTGGCTGAGGGAAGGAGGTTCTCACCCAAGATTTGACGGTACATGGCCCCGTCCCTTTGATGCGGTAAAGTTGTCGTTTCCCCTTAGCAGAAAAACACCACCAAAGCATAATGTTTCCACCTCCATGTTTGACGGTGGGGATGGTGTTCTTAGGGTCATAGGCAGCATTCCTCCTCCTCCAAACACGGCGAGTTGAGTTGATGCCAAAGAGCTCGATTTTGGTCTCATCTGACCACAACACTTTCACCCAGTTCTCCTCTGAATCATTCAGATGTTAATTGGCAAACTTCAGACGGGCCTGTACATGTGCTTTCTTGAGCAGGGGGACCTTGCGGGTGCTGCAGGATTTCAGTCCTTCACGGCGTAGTGTGTTACCAATTGTTTTCTTGATGACTATGGTCCCAGCTGCCTTGAGATCATTGACAAGATCCTCCTGTGAAGTTCTGGACTGATTCCTCACCGTTCTCATGATCATTGCAACTCCACAAGGTGAGATCTTGCATGGAGCCCCAGACCGAGGGAGATTGACAGTTCTTTTGTGTTTCTTCTATTTGCGAATAACCACACCAACTGTTGTCACCTTCCCACCAAGCTGCTTGGCGATGGTCTTGTAGCCCATTTCAACCTTGTGTAGGTCTACAATCTTGTCCCTGACATCCTTGGACAGCTCTTTGGTCTTGGCCATGATGGAGAGTTTGGAATCTGATTGATTGATTGCTTCTGTGGACAGGTGTCTTTTATACAGGTAGCAAGCTGAGATTAGGAGCACTCCCTTTAAGAGTGTGCTCCTAATCTCAGCTTGTTACCTGTATAAAAGACACCTGGGAGCCAGAAAACTTTCTGATTGAGAGGGGATCAAATACTTATTTCACCCATTAAAATGCAAATCAATTTATAACATTTTTGACATGCGTTTTTCTGGATTTTTTTGTTGTTATTGTGTCTCTCACTGTTCAAATAAACCTACCATTAAAATTATAGACTGATCATTTCTTTGTCAGTGGGCAAACGTACAAAATCAGCAGGGGATCAAATAATTTTTTCCCTCACTGTATGTTATCACTAGCGTTGGTCCCACACTGGAGAAAATAACAATATCCATAGTACAGTATACCCTTATCTACTGTCTGTGTAATGTAGACAAGCATAGCTTTGAAATCCTTCATGCTTATTAAGTAAGTGTTCACTCGCTTGTTTCTAATAGCTGTAACCAATTTGACGGTCCAATTTGGCAAGAACAACAAAATACACTGCCTTTCGAGGGAGAGTACGACAGCAATTACCTTGCCACATCTTACTGTTTGCAAGTTTTTCTGAAATTTTTCTGAAGTGTTGTATCTGGTGTTTGTACTACAATCTGAGGCTGATGTGTCTGCATTTCCGGGCCCTTTTTAGTAAGTAGGGACACTCATAAATTGTACCCTTAACAAGCTAGTCAGCGCTGTCCTACTCGCTTTCAGAAGCTCTTCAAATATATTGCACCAGAGACAACCAATCACTTAATGCAATTCCAAATATGGGCAACTGTCAGCCGCTGGCAAATCACCTAATTCAATAAAGAGAAAAGAAAAAAATCCAGGGTCCCTAATTTAATTTAATTCATTTTCTGGCAAATGGCCTAAGACCCCCTGCCTGTTGGGGCCCCTGGGCTCCAGTCCAGATTAGCCTGTGCATTAAAATGACCCCTGCATGCAGGTCACATGCAGGCCACTGGCTTGTCAGTTGATGTGTGTGTGTGGCTAAAATTTCCCTGGCAGTGTGTGTCTCTGTGTCTGGCCTTATGTGAGAAAGTAGATTGTCTGTGGTGGCGTGTGTACACTGAAGGTAGGGTCACTTGCCTTTGAATGTATTTACTGTTTATTTCAGTCTTGATTATATGTATTATTGGACTTTTATTTTGTATTACTTTATTTAACTAGAGCTGAGACACTGGCAGTCTGCTACACCTGTGAACCAAAAAAAAAGCGATGTCCATGTCTGATTTGTCCGGGAGAATAGTTTCTAGCAGTGTGTGTGGGTCTGTGTGTGTGCGTGTGTGTGTGTGTGTGTGTGTTTGTGTCTGTGTAGACAGTGTAAACACTTGCTACTAGGCCTGATGACGCTGGGATGGCTAAGCAGGCAGGCAGAAAAAGTGGAAGAGCAGATCTTCCAGACCAGACCACAAAGTAAATGATGAAGAGGTCAACACTGCTGATAGAAACGCATGTCTGAAATGACACTTCATTCCCAATGTAGAGCACTTCTTTTGACCGAGGCTGGACCTACAGTTGTGCTCAAAAGTTTTCATACCCTTGGAGAATTGATAATATATGTACCATTTGTAAAGAAAACATGAGTGAGCAGGCAAAACACATGTCTTCTATTTCTTATGGGATTTACATTCAACTGTAGGTCATAACAGAATGGCACAATCATAAAACAAAACATGGCAACAAAGAAAAAAAATGAACTGACCCCTGTTCAAAAGTTTGCATACCCTTAGTTCTTAATACTGTGTATTGCCCCCTTTAGCATCAGTGACAGCGTGCAGTCTTTTGTAATAGTTGTCTATGAGGCCACAAGTTCTTGCAGGTGGTATAGCTGGCCATTCGTCTTGGCAAAATGCCTCCAGGTTATGCAAAGTCTTTGGTCGTCTTGCATGAACCGCACATTTGAGATCTCCCCAGAGTCGCTTGATGATATTAAGGTCAGGAGACTGTGATGGCCACTCCAGAACCTTCATCTTTTTCTGCTGTAACCACTGGAGGGTCAACTTGGCCTTGTGCTTAGGGTCATTGTCGTGCTGGAAAGTCCAAGAGCATTCCCATGCGCAGCATTCGTGCAGAAGAATACAAATTGTCTGCCGGTATTTTCTGATAACATGCTGAATTCATCTTGCCATCAATTTTCACAAGATTCCCCATGCCTTTAGAGCTCACACACGCCCAAAACATCAGTGAGCCACCACCATGCTTCACAGTGGGGATGGTATTCTGTTCAATATAGGCCTTGTTGACCCCTATCCAAACAGCGCTTATGGTTGTGACCATAAAGCTCTATTTTGGTCTCATCACTCCAAATTACTTTGTGCCAGAAGCTGAGGTGTGTCAAGGTGTTGTCGGGCATATTGTAACCAGGCTTTTTTGTGGCATTGCCGCAGTAAAGGTTTCTTTCTGGCAACTCAACCATGCAGCTCATTTTTGTTCAAGTATCGTCGTATTGTGCTCCTTGAAACAACCATACCGTCTTTTTTCAGAGCAGCCTGTATTTCTCCTGAGGTTGCCTGTGGGTTTTTCTTTGTTCCCCAAACAATTCTTCTGGTAGTTTTGGCTGAAATCTTTCTTGGTCTACCTGACCTTGGCTTGGTATCAAGAGATCCCCAAATTTTCCACTTCATAGTAAGTGATTCAACAGTACTGACTGGCATTTGCATGGCTTTGGATAGCTTTTTATATCCTTTTCCATCTTTATGAAGTTCCATTTCCTTTTTTCAACACTTTTACAGAAAACCGTACTGACATTACATATTCTTTTGATGAGTAAATCGTCAGAATTTTAGCAGAGTTCCATCTGGCACTATAGGCTTCCACTACCCACCCGCTGGGCTTCCTCTCCCTTTGGGGAATGGAAATGATGGCCTGATGTACACATCCGGTGGGCAATTTGTCTCCCTGTCTATCTGTGCCTCAGTTTTCCACAGATGTGCATAAAACCACTTGCCTTTTATTTGTTTGTGCAGGATAGTTCATGTTGAATTGGAAGCCTTGAAGCAGCCCGTACTGCAACTGGCACATCATTGCGACATAATTGCACAGTTAAATGTGTTGGTGATTGAAGGGAGTTGACCTAGGATGTCAATACTCAACCCCTCCCCTTTCTTTCTCTGTCCAGGAGTGGTAGGCCTGGCCGAGGTATCCTAAGATGCCGTTGGTTAAGCGGAGTATTGAGCCCAGGCACCTGTGCCACACCGTGCTGCCGCGGGCCATCAAGAACGAACTGGAGTGTGTGACCAACGTCTCGCTGGCCAACGTCATCCGACAGCTCAGCAGCCTTAGTGAGTCTCACACACACACACACACACACACAACACACACTATCATAGGCAGAAATCTCGGGGGGGACACGACCCCCCCCAACCTTGGGAAAACTATGATTTGTCCCCCCCAATATATCACTGTAAACATAACTATGTAATTTCAATAATATTAATATGACACAATGAAAGCACTTGTGCTGATTGCGCGTTTTTTTAGTTTGAAAAGATTGCAATCCCCCCTCTCTTGGTTCGATCCCTCACAATGGTTCGATCCACTGCCCCCCCAGCCTTCAGCAGTGGCACATTGTGCAGGTTAGTGATGGGAAGTTCGACTCTTTCTACTGACTCGGATCTTGTTGATTTTGTTTCACTCTATGATTACAAATATGTTTATCATTACAATCAAAAATCAATTACTACATTAATTACTGTAGGCTATGCGTCCAATTATCTGTTACGAACATGTATTTACAAGGCTACTTTCTTGATCAACTTTTCTTTGAAAACGTCAAACTAACAGCTGTTGGACGGAGAGTAGGCTACTGAGCTAGAAGCCAGCGGTTGGAGTAGAACTCCGCTGGCAGCCATTCAAATAAATGAAACAGATAAACGAAAACAATGAATGAAAATAAAACTGAACTGAGTCAGCCGTTCACGAGTCGTTTTTGCTTAGGCAAAGGCTCGGTGTATGATTTCATGTGTTTATCATGGCAATCAACAATTTTTGCCTGCAAATGTACATAGACATTGATCGGATAACTGAGCTGGAGGACCGGGTACGAAGCAAGTGATCATGTTGTGGAAATCCACTGTCAAATGTTCGAATGAATGATACAATTTAAAGAATCATTAGAAAAAAGGACTTTTGAGCCCCGAGTCACTAAATAGATTTGTTCAAAACGAACGATTCGTTCGCAAACTGCACATCACTAGTGCAGGTACAGTGCGTGTATGGAAATCTGACAGTTGATATCAGATTTTCACCCCTGCACCCTGTACATACATTTGTTTTCTTTCTGCAGTTCATTCTTTCTTCCTGATGTGTGTGTGTGTGTGTGTGTGTCTGTGTGTGTGTGTGTCTGTGTGTGTGTGTGTCTGTGTGTGTGTGTGTGTTGTAACAGGTAAGTATGCAGAGGACCTGTTCGGGGAGCTCTTCAACGAGGCCCACTCCTTCTCCTTCAGGGTCAACTCACTCCAGGAGCGTGTGGACCGCCTCTCTATCAGCGTCACACAGCTGGACCCTAAAGAAGAGGAGCGTGAGTGACACACACAGATAAACACACACACACCACACACCACACACATGTAAACACAGAACATGTTTTACCTAGTTCAAACTAAGAGTAGTTGTGAGTACCATCACACCACCACACTTGTATCAAATACACACACCTTAGACAACATCCTTACAAAGTAAACCTACAGCCAACCACGCTCTAACAGTAGACACTATATCCTCAGACACTAACCGTTGACATACCAGGCAAAGCGCTGATCTCCAATTGTAAAAAATAAAATAAATGAAATCTGGAGAAATGTTTAGGGTTATACTGAGATTTAGGGTTAGAGTAAGGGTTGAGGTTAGGCATAAAAAGTTAGGTTTTGATTTTGGGATTTTGCTGGTTAAAGTTTTAGGGTTAGAAACATTTGGATCATAATAGGAATACATTTTGGTCCCTGAAATGTTTTCACAAGAATAGTAAAGTAAGCGTGTGTGTGTACGTGTGTGTGTCATTGCCAGCCCCATCCAGTCTTAATGACCTTATTAGAGGAACAGGACACAGTTGAGATGGTGTCATTTTTCATCCCAGTAGTTTCAAATTGCCACATTGTGCCAACCGAACACATCACTCACAACCACACACCCGTTGTCGGCAAGCTCAGTAAGCCCTCGTTACAGCCATTCTAACCAGCCGGTCAGTGATTTACCTGGCCCTGCCTCACACAATGGCCTGTCTTTGTGGGGTAACGAGAAACCCAGCTATGCTACAGTGGTGATAAAAGGGAGAGAGATAATGACTGTCTTTGGAGGGACCTGAGTCGGGCAGTCAGGTAAAACAGGTTTGAGAGAGAGATTGCGAAAGAATGGACATAAGGAGATGGAGGGATGCAGCAAGATGAGGGGGAGAGAGACAGAGGGACAAGGAAATAGAAGCAGGGGGAGGGGGTGAGACAGAGAGGGAAAGAAATAGTGAGAAAGAGAGAGAGGGTGTGTGAGGGCCGAGAGCAAGATGGGAACCTCATAGTAGTAGTAAGCCAATACCACTCTTCTGTGGCGAGGCATCGATTTCCCATGGGCCAACGGGGTGTTTACAGCTCGGATTGGATAGTTGAGGTAGATTGATACACAGAACCGGGCTGCCTTAGGACACTGTTTTAGATTAAAGGACCAGCACTGTGGGTGGAGTTGTGGCCTATCTGGACCCGCATTTGGTGACCCACTTAGGTCTCCAAACACCTGCTACACCTCCCCTCCTCCCCCACTCCCTCTTCTCCCTCTCCTCCCGCTCCTCATTTCCTGTCCCCATTTTTTGTTTCCATAATCATGCCAGTGTGATGATGGACATTATTGACAGTATGTTTCAAAGGTTTTTGTTGACCACACCTATAACCAGTGGCGGTTGCACCCAGGGCCCGCGGTGGGTGGGGGCCCCGTGCTTGGCCTTTATCGTAAAATTATTTTTAATTTTTATTTTATATCATGGGGGCATTTCATGTACATTAATATGGTAGAAACATATCATATGTGCCATAAAAATGTTCATTTCCACATGCAAATCATATACAAGCACTGGTAGAAATGGACCACCTAGATTTCCTGGTTTTATGCAAACACAGATATCTAGAATTCATTGCAATTTCTTATTGATTTTTAGTCATCAGAAGCAGCCATTGCTTAGCAGTCTTAAAAAGTCGAGCTAGCTAGCTAGCTCCCGAGAATCTGTAAAAACTAGCATATTCCCCGCTTTGAAAAGCCCACCTTTGAGAGTGGGAATGCAAATTGTCAAGAAAGTAGGGTTCCTGTCAGGCTGAAGACTTTTCAAGGCCTGAGAAAACTAGTCAACCTGTCGTGGCCATTTAGAATAGTGTCTCTTATAAACAAGTACAACCATATCTACCCACTACTAGTAAAATGCAATCTGAGAAACACAAAGGCCACAATAATTTTGTTGCAAAACATGACTCAATCAAAAACATTCAAATCAGACTCAATCAACCAATTAAAAAAAAAGTTAAACACTGCTGTAGTATATAATTATGTCTTAAACACCTGCAAGCACTCATTATTTATGGGGACTGAAAAAAGAACAGTGTCTACTGGTGGATCTTCCCTTTAAGATGAAACGTGGCATAAAACAGAACATTAATAGGCGAGGACAGCTCAAGGATAGAGCCACATACATTCAAAACATACACTTTCACTGCTCACTGTGAGTTTAAACCACCTCACGGGTATAGAACACACAAACACACACAGAAAATCACTCAGTGTTTTCTCTCACCTACAAACACATGTTCATCACAGCTATATCTGCATGACGGCATCAAAATCTAATATTTACATATCCTAACCCTTAAGTTATGTTAACCCCGAACCTGAACCTAACCCCAACTGTAGCTCTAATGTTTACCCTAAACAACCAAAGCCTAGAATGTTCTCTTACAAAATTGGCACATGGAAAATGCATTAAGGCCTGTACACACACAAACACTGTAAGATAATATCCTGGCCCCAAGCAACATCCCAATATTAGGTGCTGGAATCACCGAACCGACTATCTCAAATACTTTGATAAATATACAATGTTGAGCTTATAAATTTGCCAATCGCACACACATGCAGTCCTGTAGGTGACAGTAGATAAATTCACATCCATTTCGTTTAAAGTGTGGGATGTGGGGTGGGGGCGACAATTGAATAATCTCAGAACCACAAATCAATTAATTAAGACCACAGAATATGAAAAAATGTGGAAATGGAGATAGAGTTAGAATAGTGAGTAAAAAGAAAGACCGTCACGACAGAGAGATAGACTGTTCTGGGAAGGGCTTAAGATTAGTTTCCTGTAAGAGTTACCTTTCATCCCCCCACTACGTACACACACACACACACACACACACACACACACACAAACACACACACACACCTCACCACCGCAGGCATTCTGGGTAATGGGCTGTGTGGGTCCATGCGAGAGATAGAGAAGAGGCATCAGAGAGAGGGGGATAAAGGGATGAGTGCAGGTGGCGCCACATTGTAAATTGTGGAGGGGGGGGGGGTCAATGGCAGGGAGGAAGCGGATCGAAAATTCCCCGGGACCAAGGAGGAGGAGAGGGTTTATGTCAACACAAGGTTGGGGGGTTAAGGTGGAGTTCTTGCGTGTCAGCTAGTAAAAGGAGAGGACAGACAGCTGGCTCAAAGGTGGAGCTAGGTCAGGGGAGAGAGGGCACAAATGTTATGTAGGCAACAGAATCACTGGTCGTGGCAAGAGATGCTTTTTCACCTCCTACCCTCTATACCTCCCTTGCTTTCCTTCTCCCTCTTGCCTTCCGTCCCTTCTCCTCCCTGATCGATCTCCTCCTCCATCTTCCCCGAATGCAATTTGTGTGTTGTTGGGTCCTGTCATCTGTCGGATCAGACAACCCAGTGGCTTATATCATGCTCTTTAATGTTCCCACTATATCACCGCTAGGGCCACAGACCAGACTACAGGATCATAATGCCGCTAGTCGTCCTCTAGGCGCAAGTTCGATTTTCCTTTCAGTTCCACATTCACTCTATGTCCATCTTTTCTTTTTCCTTTCTTCTTTGCCCTCATATAAGCCCCTGCACACCTTCTCTTAATGTTCTCTCACACAATTGCAACACTCTAAATCTTCTTTTTTATCACTATTTTATTTCTCTGAGGGACGTTTTCCCTCTTTCTCCCATGATAGCTGTTTTAACAAAGAAGTTTTTCATTTTCTCATTTGGCCATAGACATCGGGTGAGTAGAAGGATTCTCAGGGAGATAAGAGGGAGAGTGTGTCATTTTATCTAGTTTACGTACACACAAACACACATGCTCCCATAAAGACAAATGCAACCAGTTGCAGACATAATAAGACAAACAGACAGTGTAACAACCCAGATGGACAGAGATTCAAATAATCCACCAAATGTATAAATCTAAAGCACCATGTCATTTTGTTATTGCTTTTTAAGGTTCTTCTCCTATTTTTATCCCAATGTGTTATTTTTGCCATATCACAATTACCCTATAGCAGGTTCGGGAGACTTAAGAAGATATGAAGACATGTTAGTTGATGCAGAAACAAAACTTGTCATACAGTAATACAGCTGTCAGATGTTTTTTAATTATGAATACATTTCCATTCAAAATTATCCAAATAAAGAAGGAAGGACTGACAAATGTAATTAAAGCATGATAATGTGCTATTTAAAATGCATTGAATTCTTTGTAAATGTAGGGTGTTTGCCAATTTGCTGAATCATAATTTTGTTGAGATTTCCTGTCATAGCCTCAGCACACCTTGAGGAGATTTCTTAATTCATTTTTAGTTTGATACCTACCAATGCATGCGTGTATGTTCTTCCGACCATCGGCGAGAAGAACGTCACTACCGCCTATGGGCATGTCGTCTCTTCTCTCTTTAGTGTGATGTACGTCAAAACTGTGGATGGGCACGCTTTGTCCGTCCATTCCAATTCTGTTGTATACCGACTCGCGATCTGCCATTGTCAAAACATCTTCCATGCATCAACATACATGTTGCCAAAATTAGACTATAAAAAATGTTTTTTCGATGCTTGGTCGGTGTGCATAAAACCTTTTTGATTCCCAGGATATTTAGTATAAGGCCTGGGTCTAAGTACTTCCAGAACATTGAAATGGATACCAGAGATTCCAGACCAATGTCTTTAGAGTACATTAAAACCATGCCCTACTCAGTTTGTCATTTATCACATAGGGACGGTATCAGGAAAGATTTTATGTTTATCTTTGAGTAGTGTAGTCTATGTGAAATCATAAAGTGTTTGAGACTGTTCATAGATTTACAGGTTCAGGTATACAGGTGCTGGTCATTCAAATCATCAAAAAGTTGATTTATTTCAGTAATTCCATTCAAAAAGTGAAACTTGTATAATGTATACATTCATTCCACACAGACTGATATATTTCAAGTGTTTATTCCTTTTAATTTTGATGATTATAACTGACAACTAATGAAAACCCCAAATTCAGTATCTCAGAAAATTAGAATATTGTGAAAAGGTTCAATATTGA
>JACXGI010000637.1:0-112422 GCA_016801175.1 Esox masquinongy
TCTAATTTTCTGAGATACTGAATTTGGGGTTTTCATTAGTTGTCAGTTATGATCATCAAAATTAAAAGGAATAAACACTTGAAATATATCAGTCTGTGTGGAATGAATGTATACATTATACATTTTTCACTTTTTGAATGGAATTACTGAAATGAATCAACTTTTTGATGATATTCTAATTATATGACCAGCACCTGTATGTATACAGTCAGGGGCTGCCCGGACTTTGCTGAGGCCTCCCCGCAAGGTCGGAGCTCGAGGCCCCTCCCCCAAACCCTTCAAAATGTATCTCCATCTATTAGCTTATACCACTGCCTCCTACGTCAATACACTGATGGCTGTCTACCTCTATCTATACATATTCAGTAATGGAAAAGATAGAAATAAAAAAAGTTTCAACTACAAAAGCACAATTACATTAGCACAATTAACGGACAGCACTATGTAGCTATTTATCATTGTTCAACACCATTGACAGCCTAGACCCAGGCAGTGATGTCGCACACTGTTAATTTTAGCACTCGTTTTTGCCAGACCGCGTAAGCGGAGCCGACCAAGAAGAGCAGATGTCTCTTACTTACTGACCGACCGACCAACCCTTGTTAAATAACGCAGTGGTTAGCGACACGGACCTACAACCAATAGGTTCCGCGTTCGAATCTTGTCACAGTCAAAACAAATTATGCATTAAGGATTTGTTCCAGATAGATAAAAACTTTCCTGGCTACAACCTTCAGTAGCTGTGTTATAGTAAGCCTAAAATAAATCAGTTCACGCTTATGTAGTGAATATTTCTGGTGGATTTTCGAAGTACGCATCTATGCATGCTTTTTGGGTCAGGATAGACAAAGATTTTGCTGGCTACAACCTTCAGTAGCTATGTTATAGTAAGCCTGAAATAAAACTGTTCACGGTAATACTGCAACTATTTCTGGTGCATTTTCAAGTACGCATCTGTGCATGCTTTTTGGGTCAGGATAGACAAAAACTTTGCTGGCTACAACCTTCAGTAGCTACGTTATAGTAAGCCTAAAATAAAACAGTTTATATTGCAACTATTTCTGGTGGATTTTTCGAAGTACTCATCTGTACATGATTTTTGGGGTAATATAGGCTAGATAAAAAACCCTTTGGCAGTAAGAGTAGGGGTTTCCATGATTCTCGTCTTTTCACTTGATGAATTGTCACATATATTGATAGTTATTGTATCAATGTCATTCATGAATTAAAGAAAAACTAACGTTTTTGTGCCATGAAATAGCTTTAACCATGTTAAGTAGTAAGTAGTAAGTTAGATACTAGTAAGCCTATTACTGGCTAATAAGCTGTTAAAACGGCCTGTGGCAAAAGCCATACATTTCATAGATGCTATTTGTGGTGGAGGTAAACTTTAGGTAGTTTAACACAATGCTTAATGATGTCTAGCGAAATATTCAAACTTGGCGTGATGTTAATGCATGACAATGCTATACCGACATGTCGAGATGCTATATCGACACTGGGCAAATGTATGGGCAAATGTACCGTGGTGTAGTGGTTGAAGATGCAGCCACTCATGTTAGAGTCCCAGATTCGAATCCAGTGAGGGCAACAACATTTATCACTTTTATTGCGGGCCGACTGAACTAGGCTTGCCTGGTTCTGTTTCTGGTTTGATTTTGCCTAGTTTTTGTCATTTTGACTAAAATATCTTTCAGTTTTAGACACATTTTTATCATTTGCTTAATAATTTTGTCTAGTTATTGTCAAAATGACGAAAACAGTGAGCCATTTATGGTCAACAAAATGCTCTTACGTTTTAGTCACATTTTAGTCCAATCACAATTATGGCCTCATTAAACTATAGTGGCATAAACATATTACCATATCAAATAAACACTGAGAACCTCTCTTTCCAAAATCCATCTATCCAACTATGGTAGTTATATTTGACTATTGTCACAAAGATAATTTTGTCTAGTCTCGTTTGTCAACCAAAATGAAAAGTATTTTTCGTTTTGTTTTTTCTGTTTCTATTTAGTCAGTTATCATAACTGTCAACTGCCACTGAAGAATGGGTATTTAACGAATATTTTCAGCACTATTTTTGTTGACTAAATTAACACTGATGTTGCGTTGGGACGGCTGGTTGCTGGTGAAGACGTGCTGATAATAGCTACCGGAGGTGGCAGTGTTTCTTCTGTGGAGGTGCTGATGATAGCTTAATCTCTGACTTGTCTAAATAAGGATGGAATCTTTGCATGTTCTACGCAAGCTTGTTCAGACAATACTATCACTGGGCTTTTTGAGCACCACTTGCCGGAGTTTTCTTGACCTTAAAGGTTCTTGTCTTTTCTTTTTTTATATAGGTCTGGCTTATTTTTTGCTATGCAGTGCGGGGCCCTTGGGGTGTGGGGTCCCCCCTGCCTTGTGGTGGCTGCAGGGTTTTCTCAGCCACCTGTGTAAGCAGTGTAATTCATAATTCAGTCTAGTGCTTATTGCTCCTAACCCAAACAGGCTTGGGGACTACACAACAAGCCGTTCCACAATTAATAAATTTGTGTGCAAGTGTGTAGAGTTAGATTTTTGGAGCACCAAACCATTTAGTAGTGTGATATCTCCACTAGACTTCCATGCACATGCGAGCAATGGCCAAGTAGTAAAATAAAGGTAGAGTCATCTTCCATGGTGAGAAGAAGTAACTGTTTTTTTAGCAACATTTTGCTAAAAACATTGCAAGGTAGCTTCCCCCATCTTGAGAAATTCTTATTTATTATGGACAAAATAATACGTACCAAATATTGATGAACTTGCTTGTTTAATGTACAACATTATCCAAATGTTATATGCTGATTCAATCTTTTCACACCCATCATAATGTTTGGTCATTAATGAAAAGGCAGATGGCTGGTATACAAAAGGTGCTACCATTTCACAATAGCCTGGACATGTTTTAAAGTGCTTATAAACAAAATACATTTTTGGAGAGGATTCTAATAAGGGATTGGTTTATATTTTGGAATCTAGCATAACCTTCTGGCATGAGGTATAAAGCATTTTTAGCAAGCAAAGTGTGGGAGGAGAAGGAGGCAATGAGGGGGCATGGAAAAAGATATGTTAACAAGTGTGTTGAAGTGGCAGCGCAACAACCAGCCAGGTCAGATCATGTAGTACATCCCTGCTTAACTGCGTTAAATGTACAACAAATTTTGTTTTTTGTTCCATCAAAAAAGAAGGAAAAACGTAATGGACCCACATACGGTGGTGTTTTCATCGCTGGTACCAGGTACCAATGACAAATAGTCTCAAGATGTGATGTTGGATAGGCATGGTAGACAGACTGACATTAACCTGCACTAACATCTATATACAGTATAGCCACATTTTTCTTCTCAAAATATGATTGAGAGCAAAATTATTTGATTGGGCTGACAATATTTACAATATGGACTAGAAATAAAATTTGCTAATTAATGTTTTAATGGCTTAACATCATGAGAAATTTCCATTTAGCGTCTAGAAAGATGAGATACAAGCACACAGAATCAAATGAAAATGGTTATTTATTTATGTCAACTTATATAGAAGTATGCAGTATGTCACCAAAACTCAAGTGATTGACATTTCCTACAGGGTATGCAGAGTGTCGCAAGGCATCCAATTTCTTTTCATCACTAGTCGTTCTGTAGCTACATTTGTTGATCAAAGGACACAGGTAGATAGATTGTGGTATGTATAATGGGATATAAAGTAACTTCTCAAGGCAGATAGAGGATTTAAACACTATCAATAAAATAGGTTTGACAATTCACACACTCCATTTTAAACCAGCTGGATGAAGCAGAATTGTCATCAAGGATTGTCATCAAATCTTGACCGATTGAGATGTTTCTAATAAGACTACTATGTTGTTTGTCTTATTGTTTGAACAGTCAAGGAGATTATATTGGGTGATGAATGCAGAATAGAATACTTCATGAATAGTTCAGACTATAGATCAAGACCTGAAGAACAACACCACCCTGGCAGCTTCAATGCATTAAAACATTAGTTAAACAACACTTCAACAATCTGTAGGCTCCATTTGTGTTAAATTTAATAAGTGAGTTTGTTTTTAAGGGGCTATGTTTTAAGATTAAGTGCAGCAATTTGCAATTATGTATTTGGGTCTATTTCTTCTCTGCAGCCAAGTAAATTGTATTTATTATTTTGCATGTGAGGCTGAGATAGTGTTGGTGTGGCACCTAATTATTTTAAACAATATCCCTGGGGCCCGTTAGGCCTTTCAGGCCCAGGATGGAAACGCAAGGCAAGAGATGAGAGGCAACCTGGTTATGGAGGATTAGCTCAGTATTGAAATCAAATCCAATCTTCTTTTTGCCGGACCGCGTAAGCGGAGACGGGCAAGTAGAGTGAATGTCTTTGAGTGAGTGACTGACTGACTGAGTGTCTGACTACCCATTGTTAAATAGCGTAGTATTTAGAGACGCAGACTGCCACCCAGTAGACCGGGTATTGAATCTGGCTGGGGAAAAGAAAGATTAGTTGAGGATAAGCTGGCTACAAGCATCAATGGCAACATACAGTAAACCAAGCAAACAAGCCAAAGGGAAAATGCAGCCGCATCGGAATTCAAAATGCACAACAAATATGGTCCAATTTACAGGCTTTTGAAATGCAGAGCAAAAATCCACTGGTATGAAACGTCGTTTGGGTCTTCGCGTTTCAAAGTTAACATGTTAAATAACACAAACTCATTGAATAAGCCAATCAGCACTTGAATATGAACCATCTTGACCTTATTCTTTACGTATACATTATTTTTTACACGTAGGGATTACAATGTCATTCAATATGCATATGTCACAGTGATTCATCCGTACGCATGTAATGATGCCGGGACAATTGCGCTGTAGCTACACCTGTCGTTGCAGGAAAGGCAGACAACAGTACTTCGGTCGTGACTAGAAGAAAATAATAAAATTCCAATTCCCTTCCTTAAGGTAACTAGGACTGCTGGCCATAAAAAAAACATAACTTAAAAGCTAGCTGATGTGATGGATGCATACAATGTACTCCCCTAACAAACATACCGTCCGATATGAAATCATATTTTGAACTGGGAAAGTCGGTCAGAAAAAAGCTAGTTGATGATGGATGGCAACCATGTTCTCCCCAACAACAACAAAAAACGTATCGAAACAACATCTGTTTCATTTAAATAGCTAAGTAGCAAGATCTTATAATTTCAATACTTATATTTTGTAGGTCATGTTTGGACCCGTCCATTAAACTCAAAGGCTATCTGCTATCAACGTTAGCTAGTGAGCTTTGGGGCAACAGGGTTAGCAGGTTAGCTTTTATATACTACGCTGTTACGCTATTTAATTCACTTCTGCATTATCAAGGAGTTGTAGGCTGAAGTGCATCGTCCATGTTGTCCCCCACTGTCAAAAGCTAGCTAACAGGGGTTAGCTTCCATTTTTCTCCTTGGACATTTATATATTTTCCCCACTTAGCTAGCAGGGTTGACGGGCACGGCCGACGTCTCCGCCTACATAGAATTCTGCTCACCGCAAAGGCTCCATTAAAAATGAATGAGCCGTCCCTTCCTCCATGTGCTGTCTGCGACCACCTACAGCAGTAAACCAAGACAAAACTAATATAGCATGCAAACACACTTTAATTGAATAAATAGACGCTTTCCAAGCACCCTCCCTGGCTCACTACAGTCACTTCTACCCGTGGCCCGGCTGAACTAGGTTTGCCTAGTTTTTCTTTCTTCCTCTGTTTTCATAAATGCCCTTGGTTCAGTATTGATCTTTTACTTGCCCCGGAATACCCTGACAATTTAATTTAAAGACAATAGTGTGCTCATCATTGTATCACTGTTGAGTATGAGATTGACGCTATTTCCTCTGATTGTTTTTATTTAAATGTCAGTTAATTGTTTATTCAGCCTGTGACAAAACCATGACAATAGAATCTCTTATGTAACAATCAGTTATGTTGGAAAAAAAACATGCTCGAAACTCATAATAATGCTTTTTTTTAGGATCATCCTAAAGTGAAAGTTTATACATCCCGTTAAATATACCAGTGTTCTAGCTGCATGTGGAGATAACCGCACGTTATTACCCCACTGTCTATAGTAAAGATGTAATTCCTTTATTACCCTGATGAAAAATGTCAACTGAAAATACACTGAAGGACTTTAAGATGCCAAACTGAATGAAATGGAAATCCTTGAGCACCCCTGATTAATATGCTAATCAATGTCATTAATATTCATTATGCTTTTAAATACACTACATAGCGTGTCTGCTGACATCTCTCCCTAACAATGATGACGATAACTAAAAAGAATCCTGCCTGCCATGTTAAATTGTCACTCTATAACACATTTCTTATGTGATGGAATAATCAGAGCTCCATATCCTAATCGTGAAGATAACCTGTCATTTCTAGTGTTCAGTCAGGAATCTGAACTTGGTTTTTGTTTTGCATCTTAGCACTTCGGAAAAGTAGTACAGCTTCATCAGTGAAATTGGCAGATTGCATTTGTTGTTTGTGAACTATTCTCTATTTTGGTTGGCCGGTTGATTGGTAACCATTAATCAAAGTTGCTTTGACATCATTTATAGAGTAAAGGATAGCTAATGTGCTTTTTCTCTCATTTTGAGGTGTTTGTGTCAGACGAACAGTGAACTGAAGAGGGGCCTAGTGCTTAGAAACGACAGAGTTAATAAGTCAGTGTCAGTTTTTCAGACAGCCATGGGTTGTGTTGTTTACTTTAATTTTAAATACAATTAGTTTTGGTTTCATTGCTGTAGTTGGCGGCTACCTCAAATACAGTGAACGGCATTACATTGTACAGTCCTTGTACTTTACCTTTTCCTCCCAGGGTCCCATGACTGTAAATAAAGAGAATTAGAACAGAGTATTGCTGCTTTATGGAGGTTTGAGTGTTAGTCTGAGACAGTTTGCTAACAGGGCTGCATTATGTACACACTTTGAAGAATTTCTTTCCATTGGCTCCGAAACACTTTGGAGGCAATATGGAAAGTAAAGCCTGACATCTGATCAGTCCCTGAAGAATCCTGATGATAAGAGAAACTCAAACAGGTTTTAAAGTCAAACAGAGGACCCAATGTCTGAGAAACAAAGACAACACACAGCTGTGCTGGCTACAGATTGTTCTTTGCTTCGTCTTTATGTACAGTACAGTGAAAGTATGCTATAGTACAGTATAGTACATCTCCTTAGCTAAGCTGTTAGTGGACCTGAGGAGCTCATGAGTTCCATCATGCATGGCAAAAAGCTATAATCACACATAATACAATCGAACAAGAGATTCAGGGAGGGAACGATTCAATTACAGCATGCAGAGAAACAGGGTAAAAGGCTGAATACTAAACTAGCTGTGGCACATTAACATTGGCTGAATTTACACAGGCAGTCTAATTGTGATATTTTTTCAGTAATTTTAATTTTTGACTTGTCATTTCTTTTTACATCAAATCTTTTTCAGAGCTAATCTAAATGTTTGAACAACGAATAAGTGAGAAAAAAAAGATCTAAATTAGGCTGCCTGTGTAAACATGGCCATAGTGGAACCAGGGCAAATAGGTATGGTTTGCATTTATATTTGGACAATCAAGGATTCACAGACAGAAAAAGACTACAGGCTATGTTTAGGCTAACTGTTGATCCATTTTATATGCAAGGACAGTTAGCCAACCTCCTTTTACCCGTCAGGGCCTTAAGAGGGCTTGAAAGATGTTTTCTTGTCAATGTTAAAGTTCATCCAAAACAGAGTGTATACAATTCAAACAAAAGGGTAACTCTCAGATTGTACTTGACCATCTTCACCATAACCTTTTTCATCATCAATGAGCAACATCTCCTTGTTAATTCAAGCATGGTTGTTTAGACTTTAAGCAAACAAGTCTAATAAAATGAATGCATTCAACACAACCCATTTGTTTAACTTTTGAAATACCAGATTACACTTGCCTACATTACTTCTTATCGCACATTGGATTTAGCCGGGTTAAGCATGACACAAAGCGGACCTAAGGGTCCTTATCAAGAAGAAAAAATGGGAAAATAACCCATTCAAGAGGTATAATGCAACAAAGGCAATCAGTGGGACTACATCCTCAAATAGAATTCAGCAGGGCCTGTAGCTTTGAGGTTGAGAGGGAAGATATCACAATGAATTTGTGAAAGATAAAGCATAGATCATCTAGAAAGGGATATATATCTGTCCATCAGAGCTATGTGTTTATCTGTACTTTCTCCTCACTGGGCACAAATTTGGCTCAATCAGGCCCAAGACAGGTCTCTGTCCAAATTATTTCCTATCAGCATCTGACCCTGTGTTTTGATTTTTTTTTTTTTTTGCAAAGATTTAGATAAACGATGTCTGTTTTGTTTACAGTGTTTTAAATAAAAGGGAAATAATGTAATTTAATGCACATGTTTTAACGTATAACAGCCTGTGCTCTTGAATATTTTCTGTGTGTTTGATGTTATCTACCCCAGATTTAAACTAGCATGTCCCATAGCTGCCCTTAACTATTGGCTATGTTTATGTAGAATTGTAAACACCAATACTTGCTTCCCTAATCTTCTCACGATAAAGTAACTCATGATTTATTTTATAACAGTTTTCAGTGAAGTGAAAGAACAAACATTTTACTCTATATTAGTCACTGTTCAGGATGCTACAGATACAACAATCTAGGCATGAATATAATCTTTCTCTGTCATTTTTTGTCTTTTTCAGATTTCAGTATGGGAAGGGCTTGGTGATCTACCCAGAGATCGGGGACAAGCTGGACATTATCTGCCCCAAGGCTGACATGGGGCGACCATATGAGTTTTACAAACTGTACCTGGTAAGAAAGGAACAGGCAGAACAGTGCAGTACAGTCATGGACCCGAATGTCTTGGTCAGCTGCAACAAACCTGAGAAGGACATCAAATTCACCATCAAGTTTCAGGAGTTCAGTCCAAACTACATGGGCCTGGAGTTCAAAAGGAACATCAACTACTACATCACATGTGAGTGTCAGGCATTTTATCTGACAGATCTTTTTTTTTTTTTTTACATCTTACATTTATAAACATATTTGTGTTACAGTTACCAATCAATTGTTTAAAGATTGTATCTTTTGCAAAAGATTCACAGGGCAGCTTTGTGGGAGAATTCTGAATATGCTTTTTAATAATCTCTAGGAGGATTTGTGGAAGTGTGCAACTGTCTATTTTTAAATTATTAAGACTAAAATTCTGAAAAAAAGCGTAAAATATTTCTGTCCCTAGTCTTTATAGACTTGGATTGGATTTGAATTACAGATAGGATTGTTTAAACTCAATACTGTGGTACATCAGAGCAAATACCATCGGTATGACCAAAAATGTACTTTTCTCCCTTTTAATTGATACCAATTCATAATAGCAGTAAGGCACCTCAGGGGTTTGTGGTGTATGGCCAATATATCACAGCTAAGGTCTATATCCAGGCTGTATGCGTAATGATGTTCTGAAGAACAGCCCGTAGTTGTTGTATATTGGCCACACAGCCAAACATCTGTTGGGTATTATTGCTTAAATATACAGTAGTTAGTTAACAGAAACAGCTGCAATTCAATTATTTAAAATATAAAAAATGATTTAGATTGACACTGTAACTATGAAATATAATGAAATTATAATCTTAAAATGTCCATGTGCCATGTCTGGACAACAAACTTAATGCAGTTACACCAAACAGATTTTGTTTAGTTCGTTTTGATATAGTACTAAATATAGTGTAAGGACATGGTCCTTGGCAGGAATGCCTGAGAGGCCAAGAGTATAATTTGACCCGGTGTGTTTAAGAGCAGCCACTACTAGCCAAGCTCTCCCTGCTGACCATGACTCCAAACACAGAGGCAACTCCGAAGTTTGAGGCAATATTGTTAGTGTAAGATCTGGTCAATTGCAATAACACATGCAGTAAAAATGTGTTAGATGGGTCACCCCTGGGCCAGCTGGCCTGATTTGTTCTGTTACATCTTGTTGAGCTGGACCCACTGGTACTAATAAATTAACACCAGCATATATTCAACTTCACCCGAGTCCATAGGTTCACAGGCTCAAGTCTGCTTTTCCTGAACTCTCTAATCCACATGGTATGTCATTTGATTATCATCACTGTTGGCTGGCTGGGAAAGAAGCTCTGCTATTGTCCTATCCGCCCAGAGATCTAACATTGGAACATCAATGACACCATGAAGACCAGTCTCACTGATGTCTTTCAACCCAAAGTGAATGGTACATTAAAACACTTTGAATGGTTAAAAAAATACAAATTAAAAGTTCACCAGTTTTGAAACTCTACTATGGAAGGAATGAGAGATTAAGAACTAAAGTATGTAGCAACCAAAACATAAGAAAGCCTGATAAGTAATAAAACATTAAAAGAAAAAAATCTCCTCAAATGATTGGTTTGTTGTTGTTTGTACCTTTGAAGCCTTTAAATTGATCAAATTGTCCCACATGTGAAATTTAGGGATAGGACTGACAAGAGAAGAATGTTACCAGCCGACTGTTATCGATTTATAGGCTTAAAAGGAACACACAACATAAGCAACCATTTACTAGTAGAAATCATGTGTTGGTTCATACTTACTGATAAACGGCAAAATTTATGAATACATTTATCCCGATTAAACAACAGTTGCCAACATACAATTTATCAAACCTCTACTAGTAGAAATTGTGTCTTTGTTTATTTAATTGTATGTTAATTTACACTTTCTCATGTTTTGGTTTCTACAGACATTAAGTCTATTTGATCTAAATACAGCTCCGGAAACGATTAAGAGACCACTGCACCTTTTTCTTTCCTTTCCAAAAAAGTCGAAAAGGAAGGTTTTGAGTGAGGAACAGAAGGGTTAAAATTAAGAGACCACTGCAAATTGAACGCTTCTGTTCCGCACTCAAAACTTTCCTTTTCAACTATTTTGGAAAGGAAAGAAAAAGGTGTAGTGTCTCTTAATTTTTTTCAGAGCTGTATATAAATATAGAATTAATCAAATGATCTGTAGCAACCAAACAAATAAAAAGCGTAAATTCACGAATACAACACTTTAACATAAACAAAAACATGTAATTTCTGTGATGTTTGCAAATGTTGATGTTCATGGGCTATTGTTGCTGGAGCAGGATAAACATCTCCATAACTGTTGCCGTTTATCACTTTTGGATTTTACTGGGTTTGTAGTCTTTTCAAATCATAATTAGGTGTTAGGTATATCTGACCAGAAGACTTCCAACTGTCCTGTATATCAGATATCATTATGCTTACTTGAACTCTAATTATGATCATATAATCATTAGCGGTAAACATCTACATGTTCTGCTGAGTTTATATGTACATTGTCTGTTCTGTACTTTTTTTTACAAGTGTAGAATCCACCTCACACCCAAAGTTAAAAGGTGAAGGTGCTGGAAACTGAAAAGATAAAACAATGCTGCAAACATTTCAGTAAGATGATCATTTTAGGTGTGCTGACAGGTTTTAATATTTTACTGTACTTTTTAAAAGACAGGGGAAATGTATTTATGTAAATACACGTGTGTGTTCGCAACCCACTGGGAATGTATTCTGTTATGTCGATTTTAAAACATAATTTCTATTAATAGTTTACTTGTCAGTTTATTGACATCTCATTTTCTTTCTCCATACAATATCCTGGGGTTTACATTTAGACTGCAGCAAGGGCACATAAAGCTGTTTTATGTGCCTAAGTTATTCTTATGACGTTAAGGAAATATAGTGCCTTGAAGAGTTTCCCCATTGAGGTCAGGTAGTTTTTTTCTGTTAACTTTAAACAGCTGACTGTGAAAATTCCCTGGACAGCACAGATTTGTCATACACTTTATTTAATTGGGATGCCTAAATGTCTCAATCAATAGGATAACGTGTTTTCTATTTGTATCAATCTACTGATAAGATTAATCCTTTATATAAATGTTTTAAGGTAATGGGACCCAATTGCTCCAGTTTTAGCTCTCTGTCTTTCAGCATTGTGTTGTTACATGACATACTGTACTTTTTTTTTTACTGTTTAGTGGGGTGGAGAGTAGCCGTAATGCATTATCAGAGGTGTATACTGCTCTCGTAACACAATCAGACACGAGCTAATGCTTCTAATTTTCTCTAGTGATCAGGAAAGAATACAGTACACAGATGAGGCTAGCATTAACATTTCATCTCCCTCTCTTCCTAAAATGAAAAAGAAATGCCCTTTTCCATAGTTCACTCACATTGTTTATGCCGACGTGGAAAGGGTTTTTGACTGTATGCATACATGCATACTTTATCTTTCTCACATAGTGAGTCAATTCTCTCACTGGCTGCACCACATAGTTCAGACCCACAAAACACAGAGTGACTCACATAGCCCTGATTTGGTCACCTATGCCCTCCTCCTACTGTGGTGTGAGTCTTTTCCAGTGTGCCCCTGTGCACAACGTCAGTGAATGTCAGTGGGAGGGGCGTCAGTGATAACCCACTGAAGTCAACTCCAGCCTGATCACCGATTGGCAGCAGGGCCAGTCAGCCAGACCACTGAGCTGCAGGAGAAAGAAACACACTGGAGTGATTATACTCCCAGAGAAAAAAACTATACCCCGAACAAAAATCCTTCTTAGCATGGAGTACTTGAGGTTTGCACCTACGTGAGTGTGCATGTTGGGTTTTTGGAAGGAAAGGATATAATCCACTAAATGTCTGTAGAAACTAGGCACCACAGCCTGAAATTCCATCCAGTGCACTGCAGTGGCAAAATATGATGTTTGCAAGAAAATCTCAGTGGGTGATGATACAATGGTAAAAAAGTAAGACTTTTTGAAATGTAGCACACACATTCTGTACATTTTACATTTATTTGTAGTCAGTCATTAAGCTGACTCTCTTGAGGGACTTTTAGTTTGTTCATCTGACAATTAGTTTGTTCATCTTAAGATAGTTAGGGAGGACAAAACCACATGACCATAACCTCATATTAGTAGCTTGATAAAGTTAGCCCTAGTATGAATAGACAACATTGAATGTTAGTTAAAAACAGTTGAAGTTACTGTGTCGTTGAAGAAATCCTTCAAGATTTTCAGAGAACCATCAATTTGAAAATGAAATATATTTTAGTACCATTTTAAGCAAACAATCCATTTGAATGTTTTTAGCAATTAAATGTGACTACTGACTATTCAGTCATGCGTTCCAAGCCATTTGATATGGCCCATGCTGTTGTGCAAAGCTTTAAACATCTTCAATCCTGGCCTGATTACAATTACTCATTCACCCTGTTCTTATATAGCATGCTCTCCAGCTGACATAACTTCTCCAAAGTTTAGAATGGGAACCTTGATTATAGGAACATTGGAACCCATTAGACAGAAAAAATATAGCAGAAAAATGCTATTCAAGCAGAACATCAGAGATGCGTCATTAGTTCCACAGCCTGACTAGTCACTTGTTAATTTGACTTGGTGGCTTGCCACTTGCCAAACTGGTTTTTACCTTGTGAATCCAGTTAACGTGTCTTTGTTACTGTCTTTTTTAATGACGGACTGCATTGGTCTGTCGGATCCTATATTTGCAGTTTTTATTGTCCTTATTCCTATTTTTTTCTCTGTCATTTCCAATGCCCAGCGTTAACCCCTCTGGAGGTCCCCTTCATATCAGGTTAATCAGAAATCAGGCAGAGAGCTGCAGGAGCCTTGTCACTGAGGAGGGAATCACAGTGTAATTGGGCCAGATATAGCACCATTCCCCCCAGCACAATGGATGCGGTAAGGGAAGGCTAAGATTTGTCATGGAGGCTTCCTCATACAGCTAATCTTCAGCACAGCCCCAGGAATGATGTCATCTGCCTTTCTTTATCTTGCCTTTGACACACCATGACATCTCCACAACAAAACTTGGTTTAAGACCTTTCAATTATATTTTCTCATTGCACAAACGTGGGTCGAGATGCGCAGAAAGAGAAACAACTGGACCATTATTCTTCATACGCATACTGTGCAGGCCGTAGGAATATGTCAG
Organism: Esox masquinongy; assembly: GCA_016801175.1. NCBI lineage: Eukaryota > Metazoa > Chordata > Actinopteri > Esociformes > Esocidae > Esox > Esox masquinongy. The sequence continues at coordinate 14,081 of JACXGI010000637.1, forward strand.
AATGTCTCTGTTGGAATATATCCCTTTGTGAAACTTTTGATTGTGAGTCATGTCACATACAGTGTAATATACAGCAACCTTGATTTAGTACATAATGAATATTACAACAAAAAAGCAATAGCATGACGTTTGCAATGAACAGAGAAAAAAAATATAGATATGATTTTTTGCCATCAATCTAAACACGATACCCGATAAAGACAAAATTAAAACACTTTGTTTTTGCAAATTTATTGAACATATCTCATGTTCATACGTATTCAAACCTTTCGTCATGCAATCCAAATGCTCGGATGCATCCTGTGTCCTTTCATCTTTGAGATGTTACTAGAACTTGATTGGAGTCTATCTAAGGCAAATTCAATTGATTGGACTTGATTTAGAGTGGCACAACTATCTATACTTCACTGTGCATGTCAGAGCAAAAAGCAAGCCATGAAGTCCAAAGAACTCTCCGTATACCTCCAAAATACTATTGTGTCAAAGCATAGATCTGGGGAAGATTATATAAAAATTGTTATGAATTGAAAGTTTCCAGGAGCACAGTGGGCTCTATCATAGGGAAATGGAAGAGGTTTGACAGCACCAAGACTCTTTCTAGAGCTGGCTGTCTGGCCAAACTAAATAATCGTGAAAGAATGGCCTTGGTCAGTGTGGGGAACAAGAATCCAATGGCCACCAACAGATCTTCAGGATCTGTTGGCCACCTGCCAGAAGGACAACCATCTCTTCAGCACTTTATCAGTCAGGACAGGAGCGGCTAGATGGAAGACACTGATGAGTAAAATGCATATGGCATGCTGCTTTGGGGTGTTGAAATTAGTGACCTGGCCTCTGTATTGTTCAACCTAGGTCTCTGTATGAGGTACTTGGTATGAGCACAGAAGGTGCTAAAGAGCAAGTTGTAATTGACTTCTGATTAAATAATAATCAGTGCCATTATGTCAGATAAAGCAAATTGAAAGGATGAACAGGACATCTGCATCAAAGCAAGCTGCAGCATCAGATGACAGAGGGAACCAATATACAGTACTGGGAATTTTTTATGTCTTTGGTTTAAAATAGATCAGAGCTGTGTGGCTACAATATTACTTCTGTTAGCAAAACTAACTTAACAGTGCAGCTAGACAAAGGCTAGCATGTATTCATAAACACAACCTGGGCTGGAAGTTGATAGGTATAACTAATTCACTGTGGCTACCTGCATGGCTATCTTTATCTGTTACATCCTATTGCTTTTTGATGGGATATATATATATATATATATATATATATATATATATATATATATATATATATACACACAGCTCCGGACAAAATTAAGAGACCACCGCACCTTTTTCTTTCCTTTCCAAAAACATTGAAAAGGAAGGTTTTGAGTGAGGAACAGAAACATTCAATTAGCAGTGGTCTCTTAATTTTTTCCTGAGCTATATATGACCCTGTCTATTTTTGAATGTTTCTTTTACCTTTCTAATTTCCATACCGTATGTTGTGGTCTCTGCTATTTTTAGTTGTTTTCTGTATGCAGTACCTTTCTACTAAGGTTGTAAACATGGTTCAGGATTTTATCATGCTGATTGAGGAAACATTAAAAAAGAAAATACCTGGGAAAGCTGAATGGAAAAGTTTTAAAGTTAATGTTAAGTAATGCTTGGAAAGCTTGCCTCACTGTCTCCTTCATGCTTATTAAGATTTAAGTTTATTTAGTGTCTTATGAGGGTAACCGAAGGGAAGAGTATTGCGATAGTCTAATGTTGAAGTAAGGAAAGCATAGATTTCTGAAAAAAAAGTTTCAAATTTTTTGCAATGTTCCGAAGATGGAAAAAAGACATTCTAGAACTATATTTCTGTTCATCAAAAGAGGGATGGAGGATAGCATCAAGGTCCCAACATTTGAGGACCCAACAAAGTTTGTGTCTTGGGTCCTCAAACAGTTTCTGAATTGAAAAGTTAAAATGTTTTTTTTGTCAACCACTACCTTATGTCTGAAACACAGGCTTCCATGGGTTGGCAATTTTGGGGCTTTGCCATGTTTCATTTTACAACTATGTGTCATCTGCATAGCACTGATAATTGACATTGTGTTTCCTTATGATATCACCAAAAGGCAGCATATACAGGAAAATAAAACATTCCCAAAACTGAGCCTTGAGGAACACAAAAGTGTACCTTTGATTTGTCAGAGGAAAACCATCCGTACATACAAACTGATATATTTCTCATAGATGGGATCTACTGTACACCAGGCGTAGACCAGTATGGGTTTCCAATCAGTCGATAATAAAGGAGTGGTCAGTAATTTCGAAGGCAGCACCAGGACAGATACAGAAACTTTAATGCGACTAAAAGGACATTTACCACCTTCACTAATGCAGTCTGAGTACTATGATCAGGTCTAAAACAGACTGGAGCATTTCATAAATAGTATTTGTCTTCAGAAATGCAGCGGGTTGTTGGGAAATGGAAGGTTCCTCTCAAAAAACTCACAAACAACATCAACAACACAACAACTGACAGAAACAAGCATCAATCTCAGATAATGCACCTGAATGATTGAAACATTGTGTCTTAGTGTTGCTGCATATTGGATCCTGTCTGGACAAAAAACAATATAGAATTTCATACTCTATTTGAGTGAGGCTGAATGGTGAGCAAATTGATGTATTTGTTGCTCAGCTTAGAGTCTGTTGGGGATGAATGCGTTTGGTCATTCAATCAATTGTCCTAATACTACAGTAATAATTTGAGTGTTCAGAATTGTTACATTTTTATCTGATTATAATGTCATTTTCTGTGACAATCATAACATTAAATATGCTTTAGCTGTCTTTCTGACCCTTTAATGGATACTTCCCTCTACTAACTGCTGGCACCCGAGCATCAACATATTGTGCCAGTGTTGTTGTATTGTCAATTTGCAGTGTTAACTCACCTGTAGACTGCAACATGGTGACATCCAGATGGATTGTAATGATAGCAACATGCTGCAATCCTACTCAAATATAATCAAGTGGAATGGGGGGGGAAGTAACATTAGCTACTGTACTGTGAGCTAGCTGATATGTCCTGCTCCTTTGGTTAACATTCTGTAGCTCTTTATTCAAAATTACTTTTAAAAACATTTACTGAGAAACTTTGCCAATCTTTAGTGTAAATCCACAAGAGTCAGGTTATTAAACAAACTTTGAAATAGTTATGATAGACATTTTTACATTATTTTAAAAATACAATAGTTTGGAAAAGTCTTTTTTACAGTGGAGAATTTGGTACCAATGTAATTTCAAATAATTGTTTATTGTGATATCAAATTTGAAAATCTCTACAGATATAAGTTGTTTTCACTTTTATCGTTAAGAAAAATGAGAGCAAACCATAGAAAAGTGTTACTGCTAATAGGATATGTAGCTGGATGTGACATTCCTCTTAATTGCAGACCTGTCCAACTGAAAAACTGACTATTATGGAAAGAATTTCATGTTGTACAGGGTTTCAGTAGTCATTGTTGATTTAAAGTCAGAAGGGCACTATGAAAAAGGTCAGTGTTGGTACTGTCAGATTCATCATAGGCAGGGGAACAATATCTTAAAAACAGTACACGTCCCAATCAACTGAAACTTCAAAGACCATTAAAAAGGTCGATTGGGAACTGGCAAGATGATTGTCCTCCAGATTCCGTTGTTCTGCATGAACCGGTTCTCTATGTTTGGTATTTTATGTCTAATTCCTCTTCACATCCACTTACAAACTTTTCTCTGGTCCTTTTTTCATTACATCTGTGACAAAGCTGTAAGCAAACACCCAGTGAGTGTTCTGTCATTTATCCAGTGAAGCTATTGCTCTGAGTTGTTTACAAAGCAGTGTTGCTGAAATATGAAATATGTTATGCTGCCATGATTTGTTTAGCATATCACTGATATGAGTAAAAGAAAATGACTTAAAGTGGACTTTCTGCTGATGTTATCATTATATACTGCATTCCCTCTTGGTAAAGTAGTTGAAAGTGTTTGATATGCCTGTGGATTAGATGCTAGTGTGTCCTTGGAGAAAAACAGTTGAGATAAATTTACTCAGATAGGAATGCCTATGCGTAACTGGTTAAAATATGCAGCATCATGCATTTACTTATGTGTTCTGTAGGATGGAAAACCTGCCATTTTATTGGGTATGGTCAGACAGCACATTGATTCCTGGAGATTTCATGTACATATTGACTCCATCTGACTTGAGGCAATTAGTACCAAATCCTGTATTGCATAAGGTAGCCTATGCATAATGTACCAAATGCATAAGGTAGCCTACTTGAGTAAGAGGCAAATGCATAAGATAATAGGCATGGTGGCTAGGGATTTTTACTTACAAAACATTCATCAAAGGAGTTCTGTAATACATACACAGCATGTAAGTTGTTTGTTAATTCTGCTATTAGAATATGTTTAGGTGGAAACGCGACTGGCAACAGCATTAATGCTTAGCTTAAACCATCAAAAAAATAACAATAATAACTTACCATGCCAAATTAATTGCTTAAATAATTGCATAAATGCTTGTACATTCATCACAAATACATACCAAAAAAGAATTGATTGTTTAAGTACTCACCTCCAATACTTGGTAGAGACACCTTTTGCACTAATTACAGGCGTGCGTCTATTTGTATAAGTCTTCACTAGCTTTGCACATCTGGACGCAGCAATTTTTGCCCATTGTTCTTTGCACAATTGCTCAAGCTCTGTCAAGTTGAATGGGGACCTTTGGTGAACAGCAATTTTCAATTCCTTCCACATATTCTCAATTGGATTGAGGTCCGGGCTTTGACTGGGCCACTAGAAGACACTAAACTTTTTGTTTTCAAGCCACTACAGTGTGGCTTTGGCTGTATGTTTGGAGTCGTCTTGCTGGAATATGTTTTCTCCCAAGTCCCAGGTCTCTTGCAGACTTCAGACTCCATGATTTCTCTGTACTTTGCTTTACCCATCTTAATAACTTTCCAGGATCTCCTTCCAGGCTCTACGACCACCATTCTTTATGGTAGGAATGTTGTTTTCAGGATGATGCGAGGTGTTAGGCTTGTGCCAAAAAGCTCTATTTTAGTCACATCAGACCATAGAGTCCTCTGCCCTTCTCACCCGGATGCTCAGTTTTGAGCACAGCCTGTTATAGACAGATTCACAATTTTGCCATATTTCCTCTATTTCTTAATAATGGACTTTACTGTAATCGGAGGGATATTTAGTGCCTTAGACAGGCTCTTATATCCTATCCCTGATTGGTGCTTTTGAAGACCCTTATTCCAGATCTACTTTGGATGTCCCTCAGTCTTTCATGATGTAAATTTTAAAATTGTACTAACCAACTGTGGGACCTCCCAGAGACAGGAGTATTTAACCGGAAAGACTGTAAAACACTTTGATTGCACACATGTGGATTCCATTCAAGTAATTGGTTACACCACAGCTCATTAAGGTGTGTCATAGTAAATGGGGTGAATGGATATGAAATCATTTATTTTTTGGATTGTGGACTTTTATGGACTCATGATTAAAACATTTTGATTTCATGTTCTAATACAACAAAATGTGGACAAATCCAAGGGAGTGAACATTTGTGATATCTCTGTCTCTCTCCTTGAGCAACAACACTTACATACAACACTGAGGAGGGATTTCAAATTAAATAAAGGAAAAAAATGCTTACTGTCCCAATAATTACAGAGTGCACAGCAAATGTTTTTAAATGTTTCTTTTTCTTTTTTTGGGGTTGGAGCACCAATTCTGTACAAACACACATTTTTGATGGGGGTTTAAGATTTGAATCGCCATGGAAAAAGAGTTCAGAGAGTATGAAATCCAGCTGGCAATATACTAAATATCACATCTGCCTATGGGAGGGGGACTGAAGGAACACTAAAGCGTGCGTTGGAATGCTGGAAAGCTTTTCTCTTCTGGAAGAAAAGCGATTTGTGAGGCTACACCATTCTCATAACATGCAATTTCCATCCCTGCACACGCCAAGATTTCTACAGGAAAAGAAAAGAACAAAAGAAACTTTTCCCCTGTGGGTTCTTGCGCCTAAATTCTGTCCACTTAAACAACAATATGTTGTTTTATGAAGTCTTTTAGGATTTCATCATGGAAGTATAAAGCATACAGATTATTCTGTAAACAGAAAATAATAGGTTAATTAATCATATCACCATTAAGTCCACTTTCTCTCAAAGCTTTCAGTTTAAAATTGTTTTATGAAACTTGTTGATCCCATTCAATTTGATACCACTTCACGTGAATCAACTTGAATAAAAATGAAAATGTAATTCCCTCTCAACCATTGTGTTCCTCGTTAATCCCTCTTTTAGTAAGACCTTGAGAATAAATCATCTATAAAAGCAGCATTCAGTATTATAAAATATTTGTTTCCAAAGTTCAGTCGTTTTCCAATCAAATCCTTCTGGTTTCCCTTGAAGGCTTGTATAATATGTCATTATTTTCCTTTGAGTAAACTCCAATACATCCAGCTTGCAGGAAGATCCCAACAGAGCCTTCGAGGCATTGTCTCTGTCACTCTGCGGCACAGGAGTTCTGTTTTTACTGAACAGTAATAGAGAAAATGACCCAAAACGAGTCTACTGGGGTCTCCATCTCACTATTTCAGTCAAAAATGCTGCCTCCCTAAAGGCAAACAATTACTATGCTTGTGAATTATCTTAAAACAATTGATGTGCCGATTTCGAAGGCACATATTAAGCCTAGTCTAGGTCCTGACTGTTATGGGCTTAGTGCATAATTACACTAATACCTGTTGAAGTGGATATTTGGGCAAAACTCATTGGTCTCTGACTAGCTCAAACAAACGCAACACAAATTAAGTCAAATGGAACTGAAAGAAATGTTGACTTTTCAATTTACACTTGACTGCCTTTAAAATGTAAAAACACACCTGAGGGTTTTTCCATTATTGCTAACATGCTGGAGTGTTTATTGCCAGGCTGAACCCTTTTGTGGAAAATGTTCCGGATGTGCTTTAAAGATAACACACATAACCCACATTTAATCGTCTGGACAACCACAAGCACCCTCTACGTACCCAGAGCAATCCTAGCATCCACAGTGGGACCTTCACAAAGCCTGCTGACAGGTTCAGCAGGAGAAATTAAAAAAGTGTCTCCCTTTATTTCCGTCAAAGCACTGCTTTGGTTTTGATGTTGAGTATTGAGCATGTGGTCTTATTCTGATGGGAGGCGGGAGATGGTGGCGGCGGCTGGGCTCGGCCACATTCCCCCTCTTTTTGGTCTGGGACTCCCTTAGCTCCCATGGTGCAAGCTGGTCCTCGGGATTTAAAGGTCATCCTTAATATCATTGGCGGGGCTGACTGTGCCTTAATCTCGCACCAGTGCTGAAATCTCTGCTCCAGACTTTCAGCTTAATTCTGGCAGGAAGCTTGTCAACTGTGTCTGATCTAATGGGGCAGTCTCAGCCGCTCTCCCTTGAAGCCCTAAAATTATGCTCGCATTCCTTTCCCATAATCGATGCATCTTACAGTATATTTTACTGACCGCAAAGACAGCCCATACCCAACTTCTCCTTGACGACGGTTAGTCCAAAATGTTCTTAATATTTCACAAGTTCTTGACTTGATATATATATATATATATATATATATATATATACATATATATATATATATATATATATATATATATATATATAGTAACTGGCATAAAATACCATAATTTTGAGGTTTTTAGTTCATTTTGTATTTGGACATAGTAGCTGAGAATGTTTTGACTGTCCCCCGTGTGTCTGTGTGATGTGGGTCAGGGAGTAGCTATGTCCTTGTCTGAGAAGGCTGAATCCCACTTCTGTTTATCTGATGGGGGCTGCTTGGCGTAGTCCTTGGAACGTAGTTGTCAGTGCTCATCTGGGAGGTGAGTTTACAATGACCTTTACAATCCCTTAAGCCCATCACTCATCAAGGTCTTTTTATGGTGGACTGTTTGCATTGCTTTGTTTTCTCTGCACCTTTTTTTTACCTTTTGTCCCAGGTTTTTAAAGAGGTGGGTGAGGGAAGATCCTATCACCAAGGAAGCAGATTACTAATTTTTCCATCAGACAGTGCAGAGTTGGCACTTGTCAGATGGTGTTTGGGACAAATGTATTTATAGTAGTTATAAAAAAGTTAGAGACTACCAATGCTGTGGCCAGAGTTAATACTGTGAAGTTCTGTAATACTGCTAAATTAAGGTAATATAAAGTTCCAGTCAGAAGCCTGGATACCTACTTATTCAAGGGAATTTCTTTATTTTTACGATTTTCACATTGTATAATAATAGTGACGAGTTCAAAACTATGAAGTAACATATATGGAATCATATAGTAACCAAAGAAGTGTTAAACAAGTCAAAATACATTTATACTTTAGATTATACAAAGTAGCCACCCTTTCCCTTGATGACAGCTTTACACACTCTTTGACATTCTGTCAATCAGCTTCAGTCAACTGGAATTCTTTTCCAACAGTCTTAAAAGAGTTCCCACATATGCTGATCACTTGTTGGCTGCTTTTCCTTCATTCTGCCATACAACTCATTCTAAACCATCTCAATTAGCTTGAGATTGGATGATTGTGGGGGCAAGGCCGTCCGGTGTAGCACCAACACTCTCCTAGGTCAAATAGCCCATAGACAACCTGGAGGTGCATTTTGGGTCATTGTCCTGTTAAAAAAAATTGTAGTAGCACTAACGCAAACCAGATGGGATGGCATATCACTGCAGAATGCTGTGGTAGCCATGCTGGTTAAGTGTGCCTTGAATTCTAAATAAATCACAGGCAGTGTTACCAGCAAAGCACCCCTACACCATCACACCTCCTCATCTGGGCTTCAAGGTGGAAACCACACATGCAGAAATCAACCGATTTCTTTGGCTGATCTAAGGTGCAGTTAATGGCCAATTTCTGAGGCTGGTAACTCTAATGAACTTATCCTCTGCAGCAGAGGTAACTCTGAGTCTTCCTTTCTTGTGGCGGTCCTCATGAAAGCCAGTTAAAATCAGAGCGCTTGATGGTTTTCTGTGTACTAACCCTATCGTCACAATGTAGAGTCTTTAAAATAGGTGTTATTTGTTCTCTCTTTTTGGTATTGATAAGAACATGTGAAGCTGCACTTAAAGCTGAATTAATTGCAGTTTGCCAATACGTTTTTGATGTCTTCACCATCATTTTACAAAATGGAAAATAGCCCAAATAAAGAAATACCCTTGAATGAGTAGGTGTGTCCAAACTTTTGACTGGTACTTTTTTATTCCTGAATAATAATACACAATAACTACAGTAGAAACAGTCTTTGTACTCTATGTCACATGGTAGTTCACGAGTACATGTTGTTCTTCAGCAAACAATTGTTTGTCCACACATTTTATAGAAGTATGCAGTGCACAAAAATTAAACATGGATGAGCATCATTCGCAACACATTTTGTCATTTGATCTAACTACAGAAACACGTTTTTGGTCAAATCCGGTTTCCTTCTAAACATAGCATGCATTGGAGTCTATGTGGGGATGTTATATTGGCCGCAGTCAGAGGAAAATCCCATAGCGTATTACAAACCCAAAAGACAGTTATGTTTGGAGATGCTGTCTACATTCTATTATCCACTAAACTAGGACAAACCACAGAGAACGTCAACTCTTAAAACACTGTTCATCCACAATGCCGTGCAATCAGTAAATAAGTCTCGCTTCAGATTGTCTTACGGTTAAATAAGCAGTACAGCATATGTCCTGTTGCAGTTGCATGCAAGTATGTATTGGAACTATTGGGGGCCTGACCTTTACTAAGGAGAGCGAGAGATATGACAGATGTGGGTTGGTTACTTGGCTTCATGAGAAAGCGATACCGATGACCATACCATGCAATAAAGGTGTTAGAGATGCACTCAGGCCAAATCTTCAAATATTCACCTCATCTTAAATCATGTTCTAAGATCAACATGAGATTGATCAGAGACACCAGCACAGAAAACCTCCCTTTTTGGTATTCTGTCTGGTCAGCCACACTTTCAAACCACCAAAAAAACAAAAACAGTTATTATGGAATTGTAACTTGGTGATTGTGCAGACTGGAGAGGAGCTCACACGTATCTGAAGAGTTCAAATGATCAGACAATTAAACTTAGAAAGTGCTCTACACGTTATATTGCTCACAACTTGTTTTTATTTTCCTGATGAAGAGCAGCAAAAAAAATTGAAATCAATAATATTTCCCAAATTATGATAACCTGTTAGGTAATACACGTTTGTCTGGGAATTGCTGTCATTGGAGCAATAAAAGAAACCATAATTAAGGGAACGTATACGAGTTAGAGGTGCTAACAGAAGAAACCTAGAATGGTACAACATTAATTTGACAGTCATGACAGAAACTACCTTTGGAGCAAAACACTGTAGCATATCCTCAGCAATGTGCCTCCAGTTCCAGTGTTAAGGCTCAAACCAGCATGCTATCTATGCTTCAGACAGAAAGGGTTGACATACCTAAAGGGATGTTTAAAATGTATTTCATATATATTTTTGATTTTACCACATTTCCCCACTTTTGTAATTTTGTGATTATTGAAGCAAATCCCGATAAGCTCGGAATCAGGACATGCACACTCCCAGACATGGCTTACCTAGTTCACTAATCAAGGGCTTAATAATTAGCTGACAAGTCAAATCAGGTGTGCTAGCTCTGGAGTTGATCAAATACATGTAACGGCTGGGGGTATCTGATGAGAGGGTTTAATACCTCTGAGTTGGTGCAAAGAAGGAAATTATCCACTGACAAGTGATCTCAGTTTAGCTTGTAGCCACCCGATCTGCCTGAGGGAGATACTGAAGTGTGATGAGAAAAAAAAGGTTTGGCTCCCTTAGCCCATGACAATCTCAGGCCAATTTTTTTTCCCGATTATCATGTTATTGAACTTGGAGTGTATTTCCTTTCCCACAAAGTGTTTTTTGATGGGCAACAGATTTGCCTATATTTGGTGTTGTTGGATAGAATCGACTGTCAGTCTCTGCCCTGCTTCTGGCGAGCACTGTGGCATGCTCACATTGTGCATGACTATATAGTCAGAGCCTAAAACCTTTCCCAGATGCATGCAACCAAATAGTTGTGACATAATTTAGGGCAGCACGGCTCTCTCCTACTCAGTGCCTCAGCTTTCCACTAATAGAGCATTAAGGATCCATTTGAAAATGTAAAACAATGTTTTTTTGTGTTTAGGGCTGTAATTTTTCTCACATCCATATTCAAATAATATTCCTACTATTTCATATAGTATATTCCTCAAAACATGGTAAGAAAAGCCCACATATTCAATCACAAAAATTACCCTTTGAACTAAATGTGTTAACATCTATCAAGTGTGGACTTGTGGACTACAGGACAGCTGTGCAAGTGGTTTAATGCAATAAAATTATTACAGACTGTTGAGGGTTGCCTCTCTTGCTTCATCAAATCATTCTAGGTTAACTTTTCAGAAGGTTAGCGTGTTATTTTTTTATTTTAATCTCAACTGACAAGAGTGTTCTCAATTGGTAGTAAAGACTTACAGAATGTGACCTGCATGATAGTGCATTAAATGTGAAGTAGATATGCCGGTAAAATAATCAATTTTGGTCAAGGCTTGTTGGTGGACAATGCTAGGTTCAATGTTTAATCCTGGCCAACAGCCATCTAAACTCTCAGTATTTCTCAAGCTCCTTACCTACATGAATCATTTTCCATTTTAATGTCTCTTGGTTGGCTATACTGTACAGCTTCCAATATGTTCAGGGTTACATTAATACATTGTCATCAATGTGAGGTCCCTTAACTCAAATTCTCCCGGGCTAGAGCACTGCCCCATGTCCCACTATTCCCGGGCCACTGCCATTGTGCCTGGCCTCCAAAGAGAGGGGCTTTGATTATCCTGGAGAGGGACCTTATTAGTCAAACACTCTCCTAAATGGCACCTCATTCATGACTCTTAAAGAGGGGGAATCCAGACCAGTTAATAAGGTGACCGTCCCAATAGTGCCATGTAAAGGGGGACAATAGAGCAGAGAGAGAAAAAAAGAGGTTTCTGGAGGTTAGAATACCCATGGTGCAGGTCTGTGAAGAATCAAATGTGGCAAAGCTGTGCACTAGCTTTGACTGGCATGCAAACCACCCCCTTGTATCTGGATTGAAAGCATTATTGAGAACCTGATCCATATTCACACTCTTTTGTATTTTCTGTCCCAACTTAGAGTACAGTGCCAATTGCACTCCGTTTCTATGACTTATTAAATCCTTGGGAAGCAGAGCTGACAGGAGCAACAGAAAGAGAGACCCCATTGGCCTCCCCTGTCCTCTGGCCTCCTCGGCTCCCCTCAGTGGATATTGATATGAAAGAAAGCCCCTCAGAGATAAGGGCTGCAGGCCACTGTGCCACCCAGTCTCTAATTACAGGGCATGCCGAAAGAGAAAGCTAAGCCACTGGCATTTGTAGCTCCCCGTAATTGCTTCTGGCATAACTTGCTGTGCCAAATGTTTGGTACATTTCTTCAGCAAAATGAACAGAACAAAAACCTCTTTAAGCTTTGAGGAGGAGGGGGGAGGAGGGGGAGGTGGGTAAAAATGTGGTACCACACACAAATGTTGGACTATGTAGTGTGTACACCTCCCTCTCTTCACATTTATGATTTCAGCAGTGTTTTGAAAGCCACATTCCCTTGGGATCAGATTACAACTATGTCTTAGTAAGAAGAGAGTCCACTCAAGGGTTTTTCATCATCCATTTCCTTCCCTGTGTACAGATTTAAGAATCACACATGAAGAACCTATAGAGCTCTGTATTTATTTGGTGCCCAGGCAACAGTCGCCGTACACATTGCCAGTGTGTGGTTTAGACATTTTAAAACCTGTTGTCAGCAACAGGTATACAGTTTTGATATACTCCATCAGTGTGCAGTGTTATACAGCCTTCCCCACAAATCTGTATTTTCTTAATTAATTAATCAAGCTGTACATATATTCTGAGTGGATGAAGTTATGTATGTTTCAATGCTGTTTCCTGTCTCTTATCACAGCCACATCCAATGGGACCCTGGAGGGCCTAGAGAACAGGGAAGGAGGGGTCTGTAATACCCTTTCCATGAAGATCGTCATGAAAGTCGGCCAGGGTAAGTAAGCACCTTGATGTGGGCTGGCTGGAATACCAGCAAAGCAGTAAAAGGTTGTCACAATAGAGCCAGGCAGGATATAACTATGGATGAGTGATAATGAAAGCTTTGTATGGGACTGTAATGACTGCAGTGCTTGAGGAGCGTTTCATGAGCTATTATTTGCAAAGCCAGACACCCCAGGAGTAGGCTTTTACAGTGGGATAACCCACTCCTCTGCTCACAGTGGGTGGAGAGTTGCCCAGTGACTTCATCCCATAAAATACGGGCCTCAGACGTTTCACTAATTTTTTTTACTTTACTTTTTTATTGGTAAGATGAAAACAATAAAATCTCTTGTTCAAATAATAGACAGCGGCACTGTGAAACGCGTTCTCACACATACCAAATGAACTCCCTCAGACAAGTAGAAAATAGAAGCTGTGGAAAATGTTTAGGACATTCCAGAGAACATTTCACAGGTATGCCTGTTGACCTATTACTTAGACTGCCTATCAGTAGCACTAATGACATTGCTTTGTTTGTAGAGTCCAGGTTTAATCACATACAGCTCCGGAAAAAATTAAGAGACCACTGCACCAAAAAAAGTCGAAAAGGAAAGTTTTAAGTTAGGAACAGAAGTGTTCAATTTGCAGTGGTCTCTTAAGTTTAACCCTTCTGTTCCTCACTCAAAACCTTTTTTGGAAAGGAAAACTTTTTTGGAAAGGAAAGGAAAGAAAAAGGTGCAGTGGTCTCTTAATTTTTTCCAGAGCTGTATTTCACCCTGTTAAACAAATGGAAGCACTGTCTCTCACAGTGTCACAAACTAAAATAAGCATTGACAGCGCTAATAAATCTTATCCAATAAAGCAACAAACAAATGGATCAAGAGTTCCTAGACATTTTACACTAATCCGCCATGCATGTCCCCACCAGCGGTAAATAATTATAAAAATTTGCAGTGTGTATAGGTAGGGATGAGCCGATAAGAACATGATTGGCAGATAGAGGTGGCCAATATTGATAAAGCATAATAGTCCAAAATAGTTGCTATGTCATTTCTGTACCTGTGTACCCTGTCTTAAATAAAAAAATATTATTTCAACAAATGCAAATTCAGTAATACAAAAGTTATCTTTCTCTATATCTTAATATCAAAAGACTCAAAAAAATAAATATGATAGTGGAATAATAAACAAATGTAGAATAGAAATTATATTAAAATAAATACAGAATCGCTTTCTGTTATTGTACATTATACCATGCCTGGATACCATGCCTGGAGACTTCATCAACAAAACTATAACAGAGAAATAATAATAGCAATAAAACAATAGGGCACATGACTTTAAAATTACTGGAGTATATTGGACAATGTTGAAAGCACATTGATCTGAAATAATCAGCCAAATTTGAAGCGGTATCAGCCGATTATTACCGTTTTGCCTATAATCGGCCAATACAGCTTGCTGGCCCATGTATCAGTGCATCCCCATATGTAAGCATTTGTCATAGCAATCATTTTGTCGACACAGAAAAATGGTTTACAAGTGAAGTAAAGGGGTAACAGTAGTCACTCTAGTTTTTGTTACAGTGTCATTGTACACATAATGACTTAAAAGCAATAGAAACATAAAGCAATAGAAAGAATATATATTATAAGAGAATAACTACTTACAGTTGGTTATTCAGCCCTTTATATATAAATAATATTTCATTGATACATTATTTTATTTAGCAAAGTAATTTTATTAAAGATGCATCTTTTTTTTTTTGCATTGTGAGGACAAAATGTCAACAATATACAGCTCGGGAAAAAGTTAAGAGCCCACTGCACCTTTTTCTTTCCTTTCCAAAAATGTCGAAAAGGAAGGTTTTGAGTTAGGAACAGAAGCGTTCAATTTGCAGTGGTCTCTTATTTTTTTCCAGAGCTGTATCTGCGCTAGCTTCTGTTGTCTAATGGAAAAGGATCCTCCTCCCTATCTTCCATCGACATCGCTAGGACCCAATATAATCTGACCTCAAACAAGCAAAGACATATGGGACAAACGAAATCCATCTGTCATTTCCTGGTTGCTAAATTCTTCACAGATTTCAGTTCATGTGAGAAAACAATCATTGAATAGTGTAGGGAACCATTGTGTCATCTATTTTTTTATATATTCTGGGGCAACTTAAAGGGAAAGTAACACATGCACAAGCAGAGGGAAGAGTTTGTTTGAATTAACTGTTGCTGTATTTCAGCTAATTTCGACAAGGTGGGAACAAATTAGAGATATCGCCATAACAAATATATCAGTAATTGGAGGTGATCATATGACTACTGTCTGGATGCGTAACAACAGACATGTCGAAATCAGCTGATCCATCCCCTCATGCTGAACCGCTCTGTTATTACTTATTGGACACTTTAAGATTGCTTTAATTTGTGCGTTAACATATTATTTGACTGTTCACCCATGAAACGAGATGCTGTGGTAATGGTAGTTTACATAGAGGCAGATCATGGCTTTGATGGCCTCTCTCATTTCTTGCCAAAGCTTTCAAAATGTTAGTATTATGAACTAGTGCAAGGCCTGTCAATGTTGGAAAATTAGCTGAATTGACCATGTTTATATTAATATGGGTGTAAAATGGCTTTTTAAAATACGCGGTCATGTTAAAATGCGTGATTGTGTTTGGGTGGAGAATATTTGGTGGTTGTTGACAGCTCCATGTGTTGCTGCACATTCAAGCACTCAGCAGTAGCAGCAAGCACACCACCAACTGGTCTGGCACAACCGTTATCTCAGCTGTAATCGAGTTGGCTGTATAGGTTATGCATATTGTAGCACACTGTAGAAGCAACATTATTAAAATAAGAAGATGACAATTAATATGAGTAGATATCCCTCGATAAATACTGTCATAGCCAAAATACACACACAATATTCCGGTCAAAGAACTCCATTAGTGCCTTAGAAAGTGTAATTATAACAACAGAACAATTGGACATTTTAAATTTTCCATAAATAATGAAGTAAAAATAATTCCAAGAGCTCAAAGTAATTTTGGGAGGAGCTGTAAAATGTATTATGAACACTTGAAAGATATTCCAGTCTGTGAAATTTCACTTAATGTCAGTGTATTTAGATTAGTCCCCTTAGACTTCTGTATGACATTGCTGGGACACAGGGGAACCATTGAAAAGTGAATAATGCATTTTTGGCAGGAGACAAGTTATAGTATTTCTAACTTTCTATTATTTCTAGTTTAATTTGGCAAGGAACACCAGATACCGTCATGCATGCCTCAAAATGTGGTCTAAATTACAACATCTTGACCATTTTTTATTCATGCCATCGACTGCATTGATCAAACTGTGGTCAAAATAATTACTGTTGCTTCCATTACAATCCCCATTTCAAATCTGTATTGAAAAATGACACTGAAGAGACCAACAGCCTTAACAATATTCACCTTGATTTTTAGTATTGTTAACATTCTTTGTGTAAATTGCAGACCCAAACACGTTTGTACCGGACCCAGTTGTAACCGAGAAGCCAAGCCTGGAGCACGACAACACTGTGAAGGATACAACCACCAGTTCAAATAAGAAGAAGGGTGGTAGTGGTGGTGCCGTAGAGCCAGCCAACAAAGGTGAGGATTGTCAGACTTTGGGGAAAATAAATTCTATTCCTCATTATCAGTGTTCCAGATTTTACATTACGCCTCTAATGGCAAAAGGTCTTTAGTTTGCTTCTTATACTGTATCACACACTTTAAAACTGTTTACTGTTTACTCCATGTTACACAGTGAGAGTTGCACACACACACACAAAGGCATTGTATTTTTCACTTCTGGTTTGAGAAATCTACATTGATCTCTGATCTACTTTTTAGTTACTATGAAGAGTAGTAATGTAGATGGACACCGTGTTTAAGTATGGTAAGGTAAAATGTAAACCATTGCTTCTCAGCTAAGATCTAGCCACAGATAAAATTATCAGAGACTATTAAAACTGTCAGCGGGGTTTTAGGACTATAGATATATGCATTTGTATTTGTTTTGCTAGGATTTAAGTCACCAGAACATTTTCACAGAGACTTAGAGTTCTGGCTGTAATGTTGGAAAAAATAAAATCAGATGTTCTGGGAAAAATGCCCTTCCCTCTCATTCTGAAGTGCTGCCAAATTTCCCACAGTGGGGTTTTCAACGTGAAGGTTCGGCAGTAATTTTCTTCTTGTATTTTGATTTTAACTTTTCCTTTAACTGCATATAAACGAAGGCGAGCTCGGCCATAAAAACATGTTTGGTCTGATTTACCTGAGATTTTTCATACCTCAGATGAAGAGGAATGTAATAAACTTCTACAGTTTATCATGCCTGTCTGCACTGCACAGCTCCACAGCTGAATGGCTGCTACACAAAAGCAACTGGTCTAAAGCCAATCGAGAAAGCAGAGAAAAACATGCAAAGGAATATTGTCAGAGCCACCAGCAGGACCAAAATTAGATGTTTTAAAATATACATATTTAAATATCCAGGGATACTGTAGGAAGGTTTAGCTCCATGCTATTAAGTCAATAGAAATGGCAAAATATTCAATACAGTGCTTGGTTTTTATTGTGTTAAAGCATTGCCGTACTTTCACAGATGAGCACAGATACCATCTGCATCTGCTCAGTATAGCAGACAAATGCTTCTATCAAGGGAAACTGCTTTCTTCTGCCAATCATTCAACTGATAGAAAGATAAAATGTTATTTTGCCTCTGTAATACAAAGAGGTATTACCTCTTTTTAATTTGCATGCATATTTTTTAAGGTCTTTGTGAGCACAAAAAGTCTAAGCACAATGTTAGGAAAACACATTACACATACAGTCATTTGTGCTTAGCATCTACATTTAACTAGGTAGAGAGATAGCCAGCAAAGATTTTGATTAAAAACATTCTAAGATGTTGGCATTGGCTTACAGTTAGGTGCAAATATTCAAATCAGTTCACCCAAAATAATTATTTTAGTTTCAGAATTATTCAGACGATCTAGAGGAAAGCTAATGTTCTGTGTTACGATAACATTCTTTCTCTCATTAACTGGCAGGTGGTCTTTGCTTCATTAATGTGACCAAAAACAAACTAGCTTTGTTCAGTCTACATATTTTTGTAGTGGGAAAATATAAGCAGTGGTGACAGACAGAGACTGTTGAGCTTCATTGCATTCAACACACATTTGACTCTGGTCTCATGTTAGATCAACAGTCGACGGTCAACTTTGAAATGGTTCATCCCTATCATCAGGGTCTGTATACTGTAGATTGTGCTAAATAACCCACAGATGTTGCTGAGTTAATACAGATCTGCACTGGAGTGTGAGACTCTGCACACCGATGTGAGAAAGACAACTACAGTAAAGGAAATGTTTAATTTAAGTAATTACAGCTAAAAGTGGCAAAAACATGTAACATTGCAGATTGAGGCAGGACATAGGAGCAGGGAGAACGAAGGACTTCAAACATCAAGAAAACAGAACAGCGCACAAAGGAATGGAATCCAAACACTGACTGACAAAACACATAGGGACAGTGACATGGACCACAGGTGAGGGCCAGGCGGTGACAAACCAGTTAATTTATTTACTTATATTTATACAGAGAAATCAACTGAGACCAAGGTCTCTTTAACAGCTGAGACCTGTATCACAACAATAATACAGCGTAGTAATTTTACGTTCATGGAAAGCTACGTTGGGTGACCTAGAAAATGGCATACTTAGTCTTTTTTGCATTTGGTACCAACCTACGGTTCATAAGTGATTTTTGTAACAGTTGGAAATCAGCCTGCAGG
Organism: Esox masquinongy; assembly: GCA_016801175.1. Classification (NCBI taxonomy): domain Eukaryota; kingdom Metazoa; phylum Chordata; class Actinopteri; order Esociformes; family Esocidae; genus Esox; species Esox masquinongy. Next base: position 33,071 of record JACXGI010000637.1, read on the forward strand.
TGTGCAGCAGTTCAACAGAGGGAGCTGTAGTGTACAGTGCTGTAGTGTACAGTGTTGTAGTGTACAGTGTTGTAGTGTACTGTGTTGTAGTGTAGGGTGCAGTAGTGTACGGTGCGGTACTGTACGGTGCTGTAGTGTACGGTGCTGTAGTGTACGGTGCGGTACTGTACGGTGCTGTAGTGTACAGTGCTGTAGTGTACAGTGCTGTAGTGTATAGTGCTGTGTCGTCAGCATAAAAGTGAAATTACTTTCTTGCAGATTTACAGATTTTATTAATATGCAGAGTTAACAATATAGGGCCCAAAATTGAACCCTGTGGAACTGCTTTTTGGACTGCCAGAAATGAATATTTAATTCCTTTAGTTACAATAGCCGGTGTTTTATTACTTAGGTCATTTTTAAACCAAAGGAAAGTATCCTTGGCCAAGCCCTATGAAGACAGATTTTTCAAAAACATTGAATGATCTATTGTATAAATGTCTTTGACAGGTCAACAAACAGCTTAATTTCTCGTCCAAGGCTTAACAGTATAATTTACAACCAGAGGAGTTACTACTATGGACTGCCAAGTACGTGTTCCGGTTCACATAGATAGGTTCTGTATGAACAGTCTGTTGGTGTTGGTAACGTCAACACCCAAATGCGGAGGGAAGCACTGCTAATAATCCAGTGTGGTTTAGGTTAGGATTAAGGCTACAGTAGTGGTAAGATTAGACAACAAAAGCAATTAAGGTTAGATAACGCATGCAGTGCGATTAAGGTTAAGATTAAGGTTCCAGGTTGGTTAGACAACAAAAACAGTTTAGGTTAGATTATGCTTACAGAAAATAAATATCACACGTCTCTCATGATTTGAACTTGCAAGCACTGGGGTCCAAGTCGGTAATGTTCACGCCCAGCCACCAATCCCCAACCGTAACTCCCTAGTACAACTTGCCTTCATTTAAAACTACATACGTGTACTACTGCCTGTAGTGGTGGTACTTACTGTTAGAAATGTGCACATATGTACGTAAAACAGGGAACTGTACTATCATTGTACCATACATTGTATTGTACAGTTTACCCTGTCTGGACCAACATTAAAATCTGTTCAAAATGAAATTCCATGATAAAAATGAACGCAACTGTTCATTTTTGCCGGGCTGCGTAAGCGAAGCCAGCTAAGAAGAGCGAATGTCTCTTACTGAGTGAGTGACTGACTGACTGACTACCCCTTGTTAAATAGCGTAGTGGTTAGAGAAGCGGGCTTGTGAACCATAGGTCCCGAGTTCGTATCTCCTCGTAGGCAAAGCGAAGTACGCATTATGAATTATTCCGTATTGACGAAAACTTTGCTGGCTAAACCTGAAACTGTATATGGTTATATTGCGACTGTTTCTGGCATGGAATAGTTCATCTTCAGTCTCGCTAGCAGTTGCTCAATTCTTATGATTATTCCTAGGAAGTTAGTAGATACTAGTAAGCCTATTACTGGCTAATAAGCTGTTAAAACGGCCAGTGGCAAAAGCAATACAGTTCATAGACGCTATTTGTGGTGGAGGTAAACTTAATAAGAAATGTTAGTCAGTTTAACACAATCCTCAATGGAGTCTAGCGACTGCTGAAATGTGTAATGCCGTGGCATAGTGGTTAAAGACAGTGCCTCTCAAGTTCGAATCTATTGAGAGCAACAACATTTATTAATTTCTGGTAGATTCCACGATTCTCTCGTCTTTTCACTTGATGAAAAAGTTAGTTATCGTCACCTTTATTGATAGTTATTGTATAAATGTCATTCACGTATGAAAGAAAAAAGTACGTTGTTTTGCCATAAAAGAAAAAAATATGTTATTATGCCATGAAATGAAATAGCTTTGGCAGACTCGCTAGCAATTGCTCAATTATTATGACTATTCCAGGAAGTTAGTAGATACCGGTAAAGCTTATTACTGGCCAATATGCTGTTAAAACAGCCAGTGGCAAACGCAATACATAGCTACTATTTGTGGTGGAGGTAAACTTAGTAAGAAACGTTAGTCAGTTTAACTGTATCAATGTCATTCATGAATGGCCAATTAACTATTAAAACAGCCAGTGGCAAAAGAGGATTTGTTCAGGATAGAGACAAGAGGCTATACTCACACCCAGCAAATGTACAGCTCCGTGGTGTAGTGGTTAACGACAAAGCCTTTCGCGTGGGCGACCGGGTTTGAATCTCGAGGTGGCAACATTTTCTATTGCGGGCCAGCTGAACTAGGCTTGCCTGGTTTCTTGTTTTTTACCAATGCCTCCAGGATTTTTGCAAGGGATGACTTAGTGCCATAGTTATCATGGACACTAGTGTCCCACACTTATGCAGATTCAATATATGCATTAGAGCTCCAAAGATAATTGGAGCAGCACTAACCAATAAACCTGGATCTAGCCTATCAGCCCCTGTGTTTTTTTTGTGTCTGAAACTAGCAAAGAACCAAGGATCTTTTTTTGAGTGAACATACTCAGTGAAAGCCCTTGGCTCTTAAAATCAGGGTTAATTTGGGGTAGTCATAGAGATTTTTCAAATAGATCACCTGCTGCAATAAAGTGGCAGTTAATGGCATCAGGCATATTAAACTGTAATAGGATGGGCCAGTACCGGCTCTAGCCTTTTGGGGGCCCTGAGCAAAATTTGATTTGGGCCCCTCTTCCTTACTGGTTGGGACCTCACTCCCCTAGCGGTCAGTGGCCCTAAGCGACTGCTTATGTCGCATATGCCTAGAACTGGCCCTGGTAAGGGGGCAATAACGTTTTCATTCACTCCGGTGACCTTCATTTAATTCAGGGTTTCGGCTGAAGATGACAAAGTCAAAATATACAGTTGTGCTCAAAAGTTTGCATACCCTTGGAGAATTGGTAATATGTATTATTTGTAAAGAAAACATGAGTGAGCAGGCAAAACACGTCTTATTTCTTATGGGATTCATATTCAACTATAGGTTATAACAGAATGGCACAATCATAAAACAAAACATGGCAACAAAGAAAAAAATGAACTGACCGCTGTTCAAAAGTCTGCATATCCTCTTTAGCATCAATGACAGCGTGCAGTCATTGCAGTCATGAAGGGCGGGAGACTATAATGGACACTCCAGAACCTTCACCTTTTTCTGCTGTAACCACTAGAGGGTCAACTTGGCCTTGTGCCTAGGGTCATTGTCGTGCTGGAAAGTCCAAGAGTGTCGCATGTCTGATAACATGCTGCATTCATCTTGCCATTAATTTTCACAAGATTCCTGTGCCTTTAGAGCTCACATACCCACAAAACATCAGTGAGTCACCATCACGCTTCACAGTGTGCATGGTATTCTATTCACTATAGGCCTTGTTGACCCCTCTCCAAACATAATGTTTATGGTTGTGACCATAAAGCTCTATTTTGGTCTTGTCACTGCAAATTACGGTGTGCCAGAAGCTGTGAGGCGTGTCAAGGTGTTGTCGGGCATATTGTAACCGGACTTTTTTGTGGCATTGGCGCAGTAAAGGCTTCTTTCTGGCAACTCGACCATGCAGCTCATTTTTGTTTAAGTATCTTTGTATTGTGCTCCTTGAAACAACCACACCGTCTTTTTCCAGAGCAACCTGTATTTCTCCTGAGGTTACCTGTGGGTTTTTCTTTGTACCCCAAACAATTCTTCTGGGAGTTTTGCCTGAAATCTTTCTTGGCCTACCTCACCATGGCTTGGTATCAAGAGATCCCCGAATTTTCCACTTCTTAATAAGTGATTGAACAGTACTGACTGGCATTTGCAAGGCTTTGGATATCTTTTTACATCCTTTTCCATCTTTATAAAGTTCCATTACCTTGTTACGCAGGTCTATTGACAGTTCTCTTCTGCTCCCCATGGCTCAGTATCTAGCCTGCTCAGTGCATCCGCATGAGAGCTACAGTAACAAACTCATAGATAATTTATACACAGACACTAATTGCAATTTAAAAAGCCACAGGTGTGGGAAATTCACCTTCAATTGCCATTTTCACCAGTGTGTGTCACCTTGTGTGTCACTAACAAAGCCAAACATTCAAGGGTAAATTTTTGATCAGGGCCATTTGGGTGATTTCTGTTATCATTATGATTTAAAATGGAGCCAAACAACTATGTGATAATAAATGGCTTCATATGATCACTATCCTTAAATAAACTACAGTTTTTTGCATGATCAGTCATATTTTCAAAATCAAAATCACAATTTCTGCCAGGGTATGCAAACTAATGAGCACAACTGTATCTCTGCTTGCAGTTTGAAGAATGTTGGGGTGTAGCATATCATTAGCTTAGCGCAGTTGCCGGTTGTCAATGAATAAGTACTAGCCAGCTATTCTCAAAAATATCCTTCCGTCAATCCTGATCAGGCTCCCAGTATGTGCTGCTGAGAACCATACCAACCACAATGCTTCACTGTAGCATGTGAAACATGGTCACACGTAAACTCCAATCAATTCTAGAGTCATGTTAAGGATGATTGAGGGCTCCACTTGAGCTGAATTTGGAGTGTCATGACATAGAGTCTGAAGACTTATGGTCATGAGATATTTCTGTGTGTCAAAGAAAAGTATTTTATCAATTATAAATGAAACCTATAACACATTGAAATGTGGAGAAAGTGAAGGAGTCTGAATACTTTCTGTAGGCATTGTACATACAGCTCTGGAAAAAATTAAGAGACCACTCCTAATTTTTCTTAAATAAGCATCTCTTCATGTACGGCAGCCATTCCATTCCAGTGTCTGTTAAATTCCAACACAGGCACACCTCATTTTACTTAATGAGGTACTGATTAGGTGATTACCTGAACCAAATTGAATTTAACGAGGAAAAGTAGAAAAACCACTGCTGTGGTCATCACTATCCTCTTGCAATGGGACCAGCTGGATGACAAAAACTGTGCAAGTAGTACCTCAAAGGTAATTTGAATAAAAAAATAACTATTCAGCAAGACAAAAGAGTTGAAAAGAAAAGCATTGAGTGAGGAAAAGAAGGGTTCAATTCTGGCTTTACTGGCAGAGGGATACAGTGAGCATCAGGTTGCTTCCATCCTGAAAATTTCAAAGACGGCAGTTCATAAGAACAAGGTCAAACAACAGACATTGGGGACAACAAAGCTACAGACTGGCAGAGGGCGAAATCGACTGTCCACTGACCAAGATGACCATCAACTCATTCGAATGTCACTGAACAACCGTAGGATGACATACAAGTGACCTACAAAAAGAATGGCAAACAGCAGCTGGGGTGAAGTGCATGGCGAGGACGGTTCGAAACAGGCTCCTACGGGCAGGGCTGAAGTCGTGCAAAGCTAGAAAAAAGCCGTTCATCAATGAGAAGCAAAGAAGAGCCAGGCTGAAGTTTGCAAAAGACCATAAGGATTGGACCGTAGAGGAATGGAGTAAGGTCATCTTCTCTGACAAGTCAAATTTTCAGCTTTGCCCAACACCTGGTCGTCTAATGGTTAGACGGAGACCTGGAGAGGCCTACAAGCCACAGTGTCTCGCACCCACTGTGAAATTTGGCGGAGGATCGGTGATGATCTGGGGAGGCTGGAATCAGGCAGATTTGTCTTTGTGATGGACGCATGAATCAAGCCAAGTACAAGATTATACTGGAAGAACACCTGCTTCCTTCTGCTCTGACAATGTTCCCCAACTCTGAGAATTGTTTTTTCCAGCAGGACAATGCTTCATGCCACACAGCCAGGACAATCAAGGTGTGGATGGAGGACCACCAGATCAAGACCCTGTCATGGCCAGCCCAATCTCCAGACCTGAACCCCATTGAAAACCTCGAGAATTTGATCAAAAGGAAGATGGATGGTAGCAAGCCATCAAAAAAAGCCGAGCTACTTGAATTTTTGTGCCAGGAGTGACATAAAGTCACCCAACAGCAATGTGACAGACTGGTGGAGAGCATGCCAAGACACATGAAAGCTGTGATTAAAAATCAGGGTTGTTCCACCAAATATTGATTTCTGAACTCTTCCTAAGTTAAAACATTAGTATTTTGTTGTTGAAAAATGAATATGAATTTGGTTTTTTTTGCATTATTTGAGGTCTGAAAACAATGCATCTTTTTTTGGTTATTTTGACCAGTTGTTATTTTCTACAAATAAACATTCTAAATGACAATATTTTTATTTGGAATTTGGGAGTAATGTTGTCAGTAGTTCATTGAATAAAACAAAACTGTTTATTTTACTCAAACACATACCTATGAATAGTAAAACCAGAGAAACTGATCATTTTGCAGTGGTCTCTTAATCTTTTCCAGAGCTGTATATATAGTCAGTCTGAGTCATTAGGAATTAATAAGTGGTCATCCATAACTATAATTGGATAATTAATCTCCATGCCAAAAGTCTTTTTGAGATATCAAGAGCTGCATGATCAAGCTTCTACAATGGTCATCAGCTGTTGGCAAAGGCATAGCATAAAATACTAATGCAGGGGTGTTAATAATCATGACACCAATTAACCAAGTAAAAAATGTATTTCTTGACTAAGGTTTTATATTTCTATAAACAATTTAATTATTGTTTTTGATTCATCAATAATGTCTGTCATATTTTGAGTGTAAGATCCAGCTGATAAACTCGTGAATGTTTTTCATAGGCTTTTTTTTGTTATGCTTACAAATAATTGCCTATAGTTCTGGTCTGATTATGGCTTGGTTACTTTGAAGCAAAAAGAAATGTCTAGCTTATTATGGTTAAAGGAAGAGAAAGAAAGTATTTGTCCGTGCTCTTTGATAAATGTAGCATATTGTTGCTGCTATTATAAACAAATAATAAATGGATCCAAATGATATTCTAACTCTGTTTACATTTTCGATGCAGCAGATATAAATCTTGCATTGATGTAGGCTAATATTTACAGATTGCACACAGGAAAGCTCAGTAGCTCTAATCAGCTGATAATAAAACACTTACAGTGCAAGAGTAACATGCTGAAAATTTATTTGACAACCATTGTGTTAGGTTTAGCTTTCAAGACAATAGTGGCTAAATGCGGTGGGATTATTTCAATGATCCGTTGAGTAGATAGTAGTTGGGAGCCTGCAGTGTCTGATACGTGTGAGATTTGTTTGTGAGATTTTCGAACATGTAAAAACAGCATTCACTCCATAATTGTTTTACATGAAATGAACGTAGATGGGATGGTGTCAATGAAGCGTGCAACAAGAGCAGATTAGAGTTTTGCTTCCACTGTGTGTGATTTATTTCAATTTCCAAGTTTATGAAACAGCATGTTAGCTGTAGTTATGGGGTACTTGCGAACAAAGTGTCAGGGCCTGGCAAACTTGCCATCATTGAGTCAACCATGAATTCCATATTGTACTAGAGAATTCTTGAAGGGAATGTGAGGCCATCCATTAAAAAGCTGTAGCTGAACCAAACATGGATCTTGCAGCTGGACAATGATCCTTAACACAAAAGCAAAGCTACAACAGAATGGCTTAGAGACAATTAAGGGTTTAAGGAATTGCAGGGACCTTAAAGTCACAGAACATAGAACATAAAAAATGATGCAGCATGATTAGTATGATCTATTCATATCAACCCAGAGCCATTAGATCACAGTAACAATTACTAGGTCTGTTGCTGCAAAGAAATGTATCAGCTTGGTTGCCATGATTGCCTTCAAGTGTCTTGCACGTAAAAAAACACAAACCTGTTTCCAAAAAAGCTGTGACGTTGCGTGAAATGTAAATAAAAACAGAATGCAATATTCAATAGAAAATATATTCAATAGAAAATAGTACAAAGACAACATTTGAAAAGTTGAAACTGAGACATTTTATTGTTTCTTGAAAAATATATGCCCACTTTGAATTTGATGCCAGCAACATGTTTCAAAAAAGTTGTGACAGAGGCAACAAAAGACTGAAAAAGTTGTGTAATACCAAAAAATTTACCTGGTGGAATATCACACAACTAATTAGGTCATTTCGCAGTAGGTCAGTAACATGATTGGGTATTAAAAGATCATTCAAGAGAGGATGGGTCTGTCAGAAGCGAGGATGGGGAGGCGTTCACCACTCTGTGAAAGACAGAGTGGGCAAATAGTGCAACAATTTAAGAATAACGTTTCTCAACGTAAAATTGCAGGGTTTGTGGATCTCATCATCCACGGTACATAATATCATTAAAAGATTCAGACAATCCTGAGGAATCTCTGTATGCAAGGGACAAAGCCGAAAACCAATATTGGATGGCCATGATCTTTGGGCCCTCAGGCGCCACTGCATTAAAATCAGACACAATTCTGTCGTGGAAATTACTGCATGGGCTCAGGAATACTTCGGAAAACCATTGTCTATGAACACAGTACGTTGCTGCATCCACAAATGCAAGTTAAAACTCTACCATGCAAAGAAAACACCATATATAAACAAGATCCAGAACCGCCGCCACCTTCTCTGGGCTCAAGCTCATTTAAGATGGACTGAGGCAAAGTGGAAAACTGTCCTGTGGACTGATGAATCAAAATTTGAAATTCTTTTTGGGAATCATGGATGCCACATCCTCCAGACTAAAGAGGGACCATCCGGCTTCCTGTCAGCACACAGTTTTTCAGGGAAGGCCTTGCTTATTTCAGCAAGACAATACCAAACCACATTCTGCACATATTACAACAGAGTGGCTCCGTCGTAAAAGAGTCCAGGTGCTAAACTGGCCTGCCTGCAATCCAGACCTGTCACCCATCGAAAACATTTGGTGCATTATGAAATGAGAAACACAAAGGAGACCTCAAACTGTTGAGCAGATCCAAATCCTATATCAAACAAGAATAAGAAAACATTTCACTTTCAAATCTACAGCAATTGATCTCCTCAGTTTCCAAACGCTTACTGAGTATTGTTAAAAGAGGTGAAGCAACATAATGGTAAACATGCCCCGTCACAACCTTTCTGAAACATGTTGCTGGCATCAAACTCAACATAGACATTTTTCCAAAAACAATATAATTTCTCAGTTTCAACATTTGATAAGCTGTTTTTATAGTATTTTTAATTAAATACTGGGATAAATGATTTGCACATCATTGCATTCTGTTTTTATTTGCATTTTGTGCAGTGTCCCAACTGTTTTGGCAATGGGTCTACTACACATAAATCAAAGTATGGTTAAATTGTTGGCGTTTGGGCTGTGTGTGGATAGGATATTATTGACAGTATCGTACCAGCTTGATCCATTGTAGGATAATTTATAGAATTGCAGGAATTTCACTTCAAAATATAAATGTTTCTGTTTGCCATCAAGAAAGAGGCACAGAAATATTTTACTTTCTTGTGGTAGGCCCTCCAATCCAATCTGACTTAGGTCCGCCAAATGGCTTGGGCAGGCCCTGCTATGGTTTGACAGCACTGGGCAGGCATACACAGAGGTGGAAGCCAGGGTTTGGGTCATACCATTTTCAATACATTCAAATTAAAATTCCAGTAGCCTTCAATCATTTTGAATGAGGAACATTTTTAATTTAATTTTGTTTACTTTCCTAATTGACCGGAATTAAAATGGAATTGACCCTAGTGGAAACTGTGTTGCCAGGCAGACAGCACTGGTTTTCATTGGAGTATAAATAGTGGAGGGAGGGCTACGGAGGGAGGCTTCAGGACCACACAGGAAATAGGCATGCCACTCTAATTGGGACTCAGTCCTTATTCACTGTGTCTAATGAGAGACTGGTGTTTTCTTTTCCCTCTTAGCTAGTAACATACATTGAAATAATCTCTCTTCCTTTACCCCATTTTAACAAAATGACTAAACACACAAATGACTAAACACACAAACTTTATTTCTCTCCTCATTCTCCAGATATATGCCAAGAATAAAAGATCTATTAGCTGAGGAAAACTGACACTGCACATGCTTTCAGGTGCCACACAGTCAGGAAGGCCATAGCTACTTCAAAGATATAATTGTAAAAGCCTGTATCTTACTGAGAACCCATTTGCACTCTCACAGAGTTCCACCTCTATTGTGTGAAAATATGTATTTATTTCTGACATCATAAGCAGTGAAGCTTTGTCTGACAGGATGCCAAGTAGATCACTCCTCATTCACTACTGCTAGCTGATTCCTTTATTTTCTTCTATTCGCAGACACCATGAATCAGGACAAGTCCAACTCAGCAGAGGGTATCTTTGGTTCCAAGCCAGCACTGTTTGCAGCCATCGGGGCTGGATGTGTAATCTTCCTCCTGATCATCATCATCCTCATTGTCCTACTGATTAAGCTGAGGAAGAGGAACCGTAAACACACGCAGCAGCGGACCACTGCTCTGTCGCTCAGCACGCTGGCCAGTCCCAAGTGCTCTGGTAATGCCGGCTCAGAACCCAGTGACATCATCATCCCGCTTCGGACTACAGAAAACAACTACTGCCCCCATTATGAGAAGGTGAGCGGGGACTACGGCCATCCAGTTTATATAGTCCAGGAGATGCCCCCCCAAAGTCCAGCTAACATCTACTACAAGGTCTGAAGCAAAGACTATCTTTAGTGTGTTTGCTTGTAGGTGAGAATTCTGGTCTACCTTTTACTACCATCTGATGCTAAAAATACTTTTTGTTCTAAATGGTGAAACAACAACAGAAATAAAATGTTTGCCATGGACACAGTAATTGAAACATTGTATTTATGTTTCAAGATAGGCCAAAGGCAGGTTTTGGGGCAAGTTTGCTTCCTGATTGGAGTTTGAATTCATCCAAGGTTTTATACTGTGTGTCTAAGAAGACTATAAGATAGTTGATCCTAGGGAATTGAGATGCCTTTGCTTTGACAGTGGAGACAAGTTGTAATCAGGGTATATACAACACAAACAAAGTAACCTGTGTTAGGGTTGTCACTCATGGACTTCATTCCTGTATGGTTTGCCCAGAGACAGAAAAGGGCACAGTGTGATAACATAGGGTAACTTCTCTTTCACAACAATGTGCTTTACATGCACTGTTTTTGTCACCTACAGTAGCTACCTGTTTAACAGTGTGCTCTTTCAGTGTTGGGTTTCTTTTTTACTGCCTTTCTAGTTAATACATTCAATATTATATTAAATATGAATATTTTTTCATGTTTTCTCTACTGATGCATGTAGGGGGATCTGTTTTGTCCATGGTGATTTAGTTTTTCTATTTTCTTTTTTCTAAAGCGAACACAACAGTTTAGGTCACAATTGTGTTAAGTAGGTGTTCTACTCCTGTTCTACTTCTGTAAGCATGTCTGAACAGTCAGGTATGCAATTGTGAGGTTAGGTGAGCAACAAATGTGCCTCATTCTGGATATGAAATAGATCAAAAAATCTGAAGGAACATTTATATCCTGGATATAAAATAAAACAAAGTATATGTTTCAAAATGACAGGTCACTTCTGTGTCTGAACTGCCTTGAGGGTCTTAAATTAGACCACAGTTTTCCCCTCTGTGGAAAAGAATAACAAGATCAAATTTGTATGAGGAGAAAAAAGTGTGGAAGCAATTAAGATGTTATCAGAGGGGCAGAGTCTTTCACTCCCACCTAAAGTCTGTTCTTTAGAAGAATTGGATGGGTTTGGAGGGAATTGTGTGCGTTCATTGAATGGTATGGAATTACATTTTGTAGTGATAGTTTTGCAAAGCTAGAGCATGAAATGAACAGGGATGTAGTTAAGGACAGTTTTATTTTTGAACACATGTTTTAATTCCTAAAGAGCTTAAACGTTGTTACCACAGTATGAAATTAATAGGGATGTAGCTAAGGATAGTTTTATTTTTGGACACATTTGTTTGCTCCTAAAGAGCTTAACCATTGGTACCACCATAACAGAATGGCACTAAAACATCTCTGGTGTCTTCACCATTCCAACATCAAAGCCCAGGGAAGATTACAGTGTTACCAAATAGTTTTCATCATGAATCATTAAACATTTCTGTTTCGATGTCTTGTACTGAAGTGGGTCCCATTGTCTAATTGTGTGTTTTGATTTTAAAACAAGATATACTGTCATGCATATTTTTCATGCTGATAACATTGAGATTATTTTAAGTTATTAAGACGCTTCACAGAAAGAGTAAGAGTACTATGTGCTGTCAGTTTTTTTTTTGGCTTTGTTTCAGAATTACTCTAGAGCAAATTCACTGTCTTTTGGACAGACTTTACTGTAGACTGGGACTTTTGAAACAAAAAAATATTATCTCCTAATCAGATTTATAATAATACATTCACATTTGTTTGGCTTTAAAGGCCATAGAAAAATAAATGTTTGCCTTCCCAGAGTCTTGTACAATGTCACCTACATTACAAAATACTTTGTTTATAAAATATGCAAACATTACATGATAATGATGTCTAGGCATTCATTTTTGTTTCTTTTTAAACACAATTATATTGTAACTATCTTTCATAGAGGGCACAACTGAAAACGTTTTAAGAATAAATCTAAACTTAATTCACTGATAAATGGTGATGATGAACAGAATCACAATTATTTTGATATTTAACAAGCATTGTGCTATTGTTGTGTGTGGTTTGTCATTGGGTAAAGGTGTGGTTGAATAAAATGATAATCTTCATCATGTTTAAAGATGATGTGTACGCCACACTATAATCTTTAATTGACATCAGCACAACATCCTGTGGTGCTATAAGTAACCTGTGACTGCTAGTATATTACTGTTTTGTGGTTATTTTATGGTAGTTCAGTAGCATAAAATAATGTAAATGTGAAAATGTTCAACTTAAATTTTACATTTACTAGAGCCCCATTTATGAACTTATAATTATTTTTTTTAAATGCAGAATGTTGTAAATAGGTGTCTTTTTGAAAATACATTTTTTTATAAATCTAGATTTTTTAACAGACAACAATATGTTGAACAAATCTCTTTGGGCCTTGTTCAGAACTGAGATAAGTTGACATAATGTTGACTTAAATCCATGTTTTATTGACTTACTGTTAACTCCATATTAATTAAATCTCAAGTCCCCCCCACTCCTTTGTTTTTTCTGCTCAGTCAGAGACTGTTTGGTTTTGGGTGATAGGGACGCTGGATTAGGTGCCTAGAGAAGGGCTAGACATTCTGCTATGGATTTAATACATTTTCTCTGTGACAGTCATGCCTAGAGATTAATGCAACTGTTATTGAACGTAAAACAGGGTAGGGTGAGCAACGAGTTAAATGCCTAACCTCATTCCTTCATGTTTTGATCAGCTCACATCTGAATATATAAAAATGCTCTATTGTAATCTACAAAAAAAACATGGTGATTTAAATAGTAAGATTTAAGTATATTATTCCAGGCAATATTTCTTAAACTATCTGTATGGTCTCACAGATCAAGTAACTCCATCTGTAGTCGTGAGTGTCCAAGGGGAAGGATGAACAGCATGATTGGAGATCTGCTGAGCTTGCGACTTTTGGAAATAAATAAGGCCAACATACATTGCTGTATCTCAGTCCTTCGTCAGCCCTGAAGTTGAAATGGAGACGCTGTCTTGACCTCTGCAGATTAACACAATATTATCTATGGCTCTCTCTAATGAGAAAGCAGCTCAAACCCCCAGACATTTCCTCAGCTATCAACCACATGGCCAAGTCCAGCCAACCTCTCCTGGGCCAGGCCACTCACAATGGAAAAATATCACAGCCGTGATTAGCACAATGATAGCAGAAGTATGTGAACTTAAACTCCATGTTACTTTTACTGGAGTAAGGAGAAAAATATGTACATTAGTAATGAAGTGGTTTGATTTTCCTACTCACAGTTTAAGCAGTAGTGGCAAGCTAAGTGTAAGCGGTTGCTCACTTTATCAACTCTCAGTCATTATTTTCAAAATTGTATTTCTGTTCATTATATCACATTACTTTCAATGTATATGTATGCAATCCAAGTGCATTTGTGTTTTTTTGTATCTGCTCCATGTTCATATATTTCGCCTTTCATTCACATGTAGCTTCAACCTGTGTTCAACATTACCAGTTAAAATGGAATGGAAATTCCATGAGCCAAGTTTGAAAACCTGATATTGCATATTAATAAACACATTTTTCCTATGGAAATAATCTGGTGTTGTCTTTCATTTAAATATGCATAGCAGAAGAATGTGAACCTCACGCAAATTGCCTCTGTTTTTATTCAGGAATGCACTCAGTTACCATTTTATTTGGTACACCTATCTAGTATGAGGTAGGTCCACCTTTTGCCTCCAGAACAGTCTGAATTAATCCTGGAATTGATTCAACCAAGCGCTGGAAAAAATCCATAGAGATTTTTATTTATGCTGCCCCAACATTATTATGTAGTCCATGCAGATTTTTCAGCCATACATTCATGCTGTGAACCTCAGGTAATTTTTTGAATTGAGACTTGGGTATTATGCAGGTCATTGGAGTTAACTGAAGTCAGTATCATGTTTGGGGAACCAGCTTGAGATGACGCATGCTTTCTGCTGCAAGTTTCCATTTGACAATGGGTAAACTAAGGTCTTAAAAGGATGAAATTCTTAGTTACTCTGGAGTATTCAAATGATGCTCAATTGGTATTAAGGGGCCTGATGTGTGTCAAAAAATCATTCCCCACACCAAAACAGTACCAACACCAGCTGGTATTGTTGACACAAAAAAAGGATGGATTCATTTTCAACCATCCAGTTTTGGTGTTCATTTTGAACCATCCACACTGAGTGGAACCCAGAGTGGTCTTCTGCTGCTGTAGCCCACTCGAATTATGTGTTGACCAGATGCATATTCAGTAATTATCTTCTGTACACCACTGTTGTGAAAAGTGGTTATTTTGTTATTTGTGGCCATCCTGTGAGGTTGAACGAATTTGGCAATTCTCTGCCTTTTCTCATTATCTAGGTGTTTTCGCTCACAGAATTGCTGCTCACTCTATGTTTGTTTATTGTACCATTTTCATTTAACTCTATGGACCGTAATATGCGTGAAGATCTCTGGAGATCAACTGTTTCTGCAATGCTGGAACCACCACGTCTAGCACCAACAACCATACTTGCTCTCTCAGCGGGCGCAGTGATTCAGGAAAGTGTATTGAAAAATCTGCTATCTCTCTTAATGGGTCAGCTATTCCTTGACCTCAAAGCTAAAAATAGAGTTGTATAAAATCAAATTCAGTTGTTTGATTTTTACACTTACATTTTCTTTGCAATAAGGTACTTTTTCAAAATGTAGTTCTTAGTCCTCAGTAAAAAAAAAAAAGTCATATTTACATAGCAAATGCAGTGCCTGAGTTAACAGAATATGGTTCGCTATGCTCAGAATGAGGAGTGGAAAGACGAAGTCTCACTTGTTATCTAAACCTGACTGCAAGATCTCAACCTTTCGGGCGCCCATATTTAGAATGTGGGTTGGGCGCTGCCAAGTTTAAATAGAAGGCCTTGTTTACTGGAGCATAAACATGTAATTATGTACAGTGAACTCAAAAAGTATTTGGAAACTGACACAATTTTGTTTTTTTGGCTCTATTCTAGCACTTTGGATATGAAATTATATAATGACTATGGGGTTAACATACAGACTGACAGGTTTAATTTGAGGGTATTACCATCCATATGCACCAAAAGTACAGTAGTTGTGCAGATTAACATTATGTACAATAAAGTAGTCACGTTTAGTACTTGGTCCCATCCTTTGCCTGCCTGCGACCAATAGACCTCACTAGACAGTGGGTGTCTAGAGGCGTTGCTAGGATCACAATATATTTGGATGCCCAGGCCTAATGACGCCACTGTGGGTATCATTCCCTGCTGATGCTTGGCCTAGCCTGTCCTAGAGGTTCAGGGCTTTTATGCCTTATTCTTGTCTTCAACATGTGAGAAATATGCTATTTTGGACTGAGTCGGGTGAATTATTTAGCCAGTCAAAAACTTGAAACGTTTTGGCCCTGAATATTTCAGACTGGCCAATAAAAAGAAAAGATTAAGATGGTCAAAAGAACACAGACCCTGGACAGAGGAAGAACTCTGCCTGCAAGGCCAGCATCCTGGAGTTTCTCGCATGGAATATCCTTCATTTTTCAGAACAAGAATAGACTGATGAGTTTCAGAAGAAAGTTTTATGTTTCTGGCCATTTTGAGTCTATAATCGAACCTGCAATTGCTGATGCTCCAGATACTCAACTAAAGAAGGTCAGTTTTATTGCTTCTTTAATCAGCACAACAGTGTTCAGCAGTGCTAACATAATTGCAAAATTGTTTTCTAATGATAAACTTGGATTAGCAAACACAACATGCCATGGGAACAGGAGTGATAGTTGCTCTGTACGCCTATGTAGATATTCCATTGAAATCTGCTGTTTCCAGCTACAATAGTCATTTACAACATTAACAATGTCTACACTGTATTTTGGATCAATTTGAGTTTTTAATGGAATTTTTATTGGACAAAAATTTGCTTTTTTTTCAAAAACAAGGACATTTCTAAGAGATCCCCAACCTTTTGAATGGCAGTGTATATACATTATTTGAATTCACTGAATTGAAAAGTAATTGAATGCTAATGATGCAGAATTTGGTAACTTCCATCTTTTTTCTGAAACATTTATATTTCAGAAGAGAACTGCAGAGACAGGTAGTGGTGCTGGGTGATGTCAGTTAGGCAGCAAATATGCCACTTGATAAAATTTCAACCCAACCCCTCACTTTGATGTAAGATTTATAATACAAACATCTGAACAACCCAAAAACATTTACAGGAAGACCAATGATGTATTCCAATCGGAATAGAGTATGGAAAAAAGTACAGTAATCAATGTTTTAAACCCAACTAGCCAACTGGTAGTAATTTAATATTCAAATGTCAGAGCTTTATAGAAATTTAAACACGATTATTTTGATATACAGTATATTTTTCACTTTTGTCCTTACAAGCCTTATTTATCTCAGTAAGATATAGCCTAGTGTAGATGACATTTCTCTCTTAATCTTTGATGAAAGCATCAAACCATAGTGGAGACAGATATCTGGTCAGCAAGGTGGGAGAAACACTTTCAGGAATAACCATAAGCAACAAATGTATTATCACTGAACGTTTTCAGCAGTAAATTTCCTGACACGGTCTGCAGAGATAACACAAAGTCTGGTTATCTGGCTGGTGCTGTCAGGCTGGTGCTCAAATTCAAAGTGAAATTACTTTTCTGGGCCAAGTTTATGTTGCAGACACTCTGCAGTGCATCATAATGTCATAAGGAAAAGCAGTTGCCCCCTCTATCCAGCACAACAAAGTGTTTGATCTCCCCATCACTGTGAATTCTCATGCATATCATGAAGGTTTGTGCTGCGACTGCAACAAAAAATAAACCACTTTCTGTGACATAAAAAGGGCAGCGTCTCGACCTTCAGCACCTCATGATATCAATCAGTGATCTGTATGCTAGGGGTGATCTTAATGTACTCCTACACAGAGAGTGGAGGAGTCTTTAAAATAAAGGGATGCAGTCGTGATGAATAAATGCTAGTCATAAATTACTGGAGGCAATGTCACTACTTTAGTGAGTCTACTTTAACCGCATTACACTTTACTTAAACATGAATTATATACACTGCTCAAAAAATTAAGGGAACACTTAAATCCCACATCAGGTCTCGATGAACGAAATCTATTAAAGATCAAAATCTTTACTGTACACTGTGTAATTCGTTGAGAACAAAATGACGTAATAGCGGTCAATGGAAACCAAAATCACCAACCGATTGAGGACTTGATTCAAACTCTCACCAAAAATTAAGTAAACAATTGAAATCCCAGGCTGTTTCAATTTGCGTGATTTTCATCTTGGCAACTCATGTGACTCAGTAGTGTGTATGGACCCCACGTGCCTGTATGCACTCCCAACAATATCTAGGCATGCTCCTGATGAGACGGCGGATGGTGTCCTGGGGGATCTCCTCCCAGACCTGGATCAGGGCATCAGCGAGCTCCTGGACAGTCTGTGGCACTACTTGGCTGCGACGGATGCACCGATCCATAACGTCCCAAAGGTTCTCAATTGGATTTAGGTCTGGGGATCATGAGGGCCATTCAATGGCATCAATGTCTTCGTCATTCAGGAACTGCCAGCACACTCTGGCCACATGGGCATTGTCCTGCACCAGGAGGAACCCAGGGCCCACTGCACCAGCGTAAGGTCTGATGATGGGTCTGAGGATTTCATCCTGGTATGTAACAGCAGTCAGAGTACTGTTGGTTAGCACGTGGAGGTCTGTGCAACCCGCCAAGTATATACCTCCCCAGTTCATCACTGACCCAGTGCCAAACTGGTTGTGCTGGATGATGTTGCAGGCAGCATAACATTCACCACAGCGTCTCCAGACTCTTTCCAGGGTTTGTCATTGTATCCATGGACAATTTACACCTAACCCTTCCAAGACAATAAAAGACAGTTGGAGTTTGAGTAGGGTCAAAATGCATGACAGCTGCTGAGTTCAGACCTGAACCGGTTTATGCTGGAACAAGGAGCCCTTCTAGAGGTGTCAGCCCAAGTAGGACGCAAAGAAACAACAGGATGAAAGCAAACTGTGAAAGAGTTCGATACAACACTCTTTATCACACTTCTAAGAGAATGCACCATTAACTGTAGGGTGAGTACATCTATACTGGTGATCAATAATACCGGTGATCAATATCTGGACATTTCTGTGTACTTCTCCTCTCCAGTTGCCGGGAGGAGCTGGAAGATCCGGCAGATTCAGCTGGGTGTCTGACAGAGTTTGAACCAGTGCACAGCTTGAGTGAAACGCCGGTGTAGCCTGTCTCCACCACCTGCTGCTGCATTCAGATGAGGCTATCACCTGGGGAGGACAATCCACCCCTGCCTAGAGCAACCCCCTACCAACGGCCAGCTGTAGGGATAATACGATTGAGGGATAACTGTTGACCTTAGGTGATTTTGTGAGTCCTGAGTAGTCCATACAAATAAGGAACTTTGTTTTTAGAAACTGACATTCATCCAATTAATACAATTTTAACTTCTTAAATAATTGTTTTTATCAGGACCTTTGTGTTTGGTTGTTTGTCTGTGAGATCTGAACAGCACTACAAAAACTGTATGGGGAGACCACAAGTAGGGGACAATTACCCTCACGATTCCTTAAACATAAACTACCAGGGAAAGAAAAGGTGGACCTGTTTATTCTGTGGCTGTGTGTGCTTTATTCCAGGTGGCTGGAGAAAGATCCAGAGGGCCCAGAAGACGAGGACCTATGTGACACATTCACAATTGTCCTGTGGGCGGGGTCGATAAAACCAGAAATCGTCAGTCAAACTTGTCACAACCCACTTTTGACATTTGAAGCCCTATGCGCACAGGGCTGACACTCCCTCCACTCGGCGGACACTCCCTCCACTCAAGTGTCCTCTCACCCTGGCACCCCAGATGCCCATCTTACTGACTTGTAATGATTTAAAGAGACCCAACGCACAGAGCTGCAACAAGAACACACCTGACTTGCCTACTTTACAACCAGCTCCATTTAGACATGTCACACCCAGAGCTAGACCCCATAGAAATCATCGGGTCAGATTTTCAGTGGGATAACCAGGTCAGACCTATTTGTTGAGACTGCAACGAAGCAAGGAACGTTAAACGTTATTGCCCCAAACGACGACAGGAACCCATGGATTTTTTTGTCCCCCCTACGGCTAGAGCATGAGCCGTAGGGTTAGCCACACTCCAAGAACCCTCAGCTAGGTCCTTGTTGTTGGGCAAATGTCCCTGTGTAGAAGTGGAATAGAACCAGAGTACCCTGTGTTAGATACAGGGTCCCAAGTAATCTTGTTCAGCCAGGTGTTATTTCAGAAATATCTGGGGGGTGCCACCCTAACGGATGCTGGTGAATCCCCATGGCTCACGTTACGGGCTGCCGATGAGCTTCAGATAGCCTACACTGGTGATGCCATTGCAAACTTCTCCATTGGGGGAGTCAATGGCAAAGTATCATTCTGGTAAAAAAAACAAGTGTATGGAGGCTGACCAGGGGATATTGGGTATGAATGTAATGTTGGGCAGGTTTACTTTAACCACCCATGGTTAACTGCCTCTATAACTGCTGTTTCTAGCACCACAGGGATTGCATGGGAAAGCGCCTTTGCAGTGTGCCGTAGGATGGAGACAGAGGCCTTATTCCAAGGAGTAACCAAATTGCCTCACCAACATTCAGTCACGGGATCATCCCGCCGTACTCAGAGATGGTATGGACCTGTGGCTGACGGCCGGTGGCTGACAGCATGCCAAAGGAACTTAGGATCTTGTACAACACCTTGTCGCCGCTGGGATGCCGTCCCTCTAATGCCATTCGGGAGCAGAGTCACTGGCTTGTTGTTGTCTCTGTTGCGCACTTGTGCAATTGGGCTGTACTCTGCTGGCAATACTCGGCCCTCATTCAGGGTGGTTGGGGTTGGTGAGTGTCCCTTTGGTTGATGCTTGGCAATGTGGATGGATTGATTTCATGCCTGTTGGACATGAGGTCTTGGCCCATACCTGAGGAGTACCAGGCTTGAAAGACCCGTTGCTGTCCCTGTGCAAAGTCCTCCTGGTTGTGTTGCAGATCAAGACGATACCTGACGATTTCAGCTGCCACTGTGCTGACCCCCCTGTGTTGTCCCTGTCCTTGTCCATCTGGTCATGCTTCCAACCTGGACTAGATTTAAATAGACGCTGGACTCAGCCCAGATGCATTTATTAATTATTACAATTTGTACTCTTAATATGTTCACCCGGCACAGCCAGAAGAGGACTGGTCAGAAGAGGACTGATTGATTGATTGTACTACTCCTTTCATATAACAGGCAGACTGGCTCTAACCAGAATGGAAAGAGGTGGGAGATGCCCTGGTGCAAACCTGAACAAGACGACAAATACACTAATGTGTCTAGTTTGAGAAACAGAAGCCTCACAGGTCCTCAACTGGCAGCTTCATTAAACAGTACCCGCCATACACCAGTCTCAACGTCAGCAGTAAGGAGGTGACTCCGGGATGCTGGCCTTCTAGGCAGAATTGCACTGAAAAAGCCATATCTCAGACTGGCCAATAAAAAGAAAAGATTAAGATGGGCAGAAGAACACAGACGCTAGACAGAGGAAGATTGGACAAAAGTATTGTGGACAGACAAATCTAAGTTTGAAGTGAAATGAAAAGATGCTGGATGAGTACGCCATCTGTAAATGTGATGGTCTAGCGGTGCTTTGGTGGTGGTAAAGTGGGAGATTTGTACAGGGTAAAAGGGATCTTGAGGAAGGAAGGCTATCACTCCATTTGGTAACGCCATGCCATACCCTGTGGACGCCGCTTGATTGGAGCCAATTTCTTCCTACAACAGGACAATGACCCAAAGCACAGCTCCAAACTATGCAAGAGATATTTTGGGAAGAAGCAGTCAGCTGTTATTCTGTCTATAATGCAGTGGCCAGAATAGTCACCAAATCTCAACCCTATTGAGCTGTTCTAGGAGCAGTTTGAGCGTATGGTACGTAAGTGCCCATCAAGCCAATCCAACTTGCGGGAGGTGCTTTAGGAAGCATGGGCTAAAATCTCTTCAGATTACTTCAACAAATTGACAAATACAATGCCAAAGGTCTGCAAGGCTATAATTTCTGTAAACGGAGGATTCTCTGATCAAAGCAAAGTTTGAAGGACACAATTATTATTTCAATTGAAAATCATTATTTCTAACCTTGTCAGTGACAGATGCTTTCCTATTAATTTTGCTATATTTCCTATTCAAACTCATTTCATGTCTGTTTTCATGGAAAACAAACTTTGGAACAGAAGTGTTATACAGTTAAATCATGGTGAAAATAAATAATTTGATGCACTGAGAGAACATAGGCTTTCACCAAACTGATAGGCACTTCAGTACTTGGTTACTGGAGCTTGACTACCCAATTTAGCTAGCCTAAGCCTAAATGTTTTCGAGAGTCCATCAGCAAAAATAAGAAATAAATGGGACACAACCAATTTCGTATATTGTCGTAAGTAAATAATTGGTTACATAGCAGTTCTAAGGTACTTTGAGCTTCTGGCTGTACATGCTAATATCTTAATGCAATTCACTTGGTAAGAAAGGACAAAGACATTCTTCTATCTAGTTTTTGGATGTCTTATTTCAATCCTCACTTTTACATCCCCACGTTGATGATTACCTTGGTAGATTTTTCTTCATCGCATAAACAGCAAAACAAAACAGTTTAAATGAATGCCACTATTGTTCGTTAATTTTAGAGTGCCACATGCCAGTTCATGTTCACTGATAAGGGCCTCTTCTTAATAGTGGAGTTAGTTCAGATCCACGTTGTTTGGCATAGCTAGTGCATGCTGTAGTAGGGCATAATGTCGGTTAAACTTCTGACACCCATTTTAGCACAATGTTTTTTGTGAGTTAACCAGGTATAGAGAGAATTTCTAATCACGGATGGCTTGGTGGCAGATTTCCTAGACAGGTTTGGCTATCAAATCTGCCTACATGCGTAGGTGGGTCAATTGAGCATACAGAGATTAAAGTGTTGGTTCAATTACATTTAAATGCCTCAGCCTGTGCAACACGGCATTTTAAATGTGAGTGTGGCTGTTGATTGCATGGAAACAATTTGCCATGAAAAGAGAATTTCCATTCAGGGAAAAAAGGGGCTTATTGCATTTCTTCTAAATTGAAACAACACAGAAAACAATGACTTATTATTAATAATGCACATTGCACAAGAGAGAATATTTGCACTTATTAAATATACAGGGCCTGTGCTGAAACTGGTTACAGGTCAGAGTACGTGATGCAGAACGGACGTGGTTGGCTCTCACAAACGTGCAAAAAGTGTGCTATAGAGCAAAGGGGCATGTGCTCTACACAGGATGAGCCCTACCTGTACACGTGCCTGTTAAATATCTGCACCAGAGTTTAGACAATATTATAAAGCTCTACATCTATATGAAGGCATTGAATCTATATGAAGGCAAGCACATCTGTATTTATAGGTGAAATTTGCCTGGATATAGAAGATGGAACTCTTTTTCTGGCTGCCGGAATCTGTGTCCCCAGTATCATTGAATGAATATCTTCTCCATAAATTTCGGGCACCATTACTGTCGACTGTGTGGTTCAGTTTGAAGAGTGATGTGCTCCTGCTTCCAAAGATTCATGGTTCAAATCCCACAGTGGGAGGTTGGTAACTTTAAGAAAAATCTGTTATGAATTATTGTAGGGCATAGATTTTGTCGGTGGCTGACAGAAAGTGACCTTTTTTAATAAATTAAACTCTACTTTAGAATGAAATTAAACTGTTGAATGTGTTGGGGCAGGAAAGACACAAAACTGTAGAAGTAGAGTAATTTCTGGATAAATAACTGTTGATTAAAAGGGACACTGTGAGGTTCTGTTTTGTTCGGTTTGGATGTTGCTTTTGTTCTTGAATGTAGCCTATTCTGTTCATTTTTTTCCCTTTGTTCTTAAACGCAGCCTGTCCTTGTCCTTATTGCTTTTACCTGTGTTTTGTTTTCCCCCTTATTATGTCCCTATTTAAGTTCCTCCTGCCCTACTGTGTTTTGTCAGTCATTGTTGCATGTTATGGATGTCATGTTGCGGCAAGCTTTTTTGGAAATAAATACCCGTTTGTTCCACCACCTCAGCGCCTGTGTGCTGCAACCTCCTGAATTCGTGACAGACACAGATTTTGGCAGCTGGCTGCCGGAATCCGTGTCCCCGGTATCAGTGAATGAATATCTTCTCCATTAATTTTGGGTACCATTACTGTCAACTGAGTGGCTCAGTTTGTAGAGTGGTGTGCTCCACCGTCCAAGGATTCATGGTTCAAATCCCACAGTGCAAGGTTGGTAACTTTCAGAAAAATCTATTATGATTTTTATTGCAGAGCACAGATTTTGCCAGTGGCTGACAGAAAGGGTGTCCATTTTTTAATAAATGAAACTCTTCTCTAGAATGAAATTAAACGCTTGAAGGTTTTGGTTATGGAGTGACACAAAAAATCGGAGTAATTTCTGGATAAATCACTGTTCATTAAAAATACTTTATTTTCCACTCAGTTAATTTGTGGATAACTCAAAATGTCTGGATAAATCACTGTTGATTAAAAGGGACACGGATTTCAGCAGCTGGCTGCCAGAATCCGTGACTCCAGTATCATTGCATGGCTATGATCTCCATAAATTTTGGGTACCATTGCTGTTGACTGTGTGGCTCAGTTTGTAGTGTTCTTCTGAGGGTTAAGGGTTCAAATCCTCCAGTGGAAGGTCGGTTACTTCAGCAATATATTGTAGTGCACAGATTTTGCCAGTGGCTGACAGAATGGGTGTCCCTTTTAATAAATTAAACTCTA
Source organism: Esox masquinongy (assembly GCA_016801175.1). Taxonomy (NCBI): domain Eukaryota; kingdom Metazoa; phylum Chordata; class Actinopteri; order Esociformes; family Esocidae; genus Esox; species Esox masquinongy. The sequence continues at coordinate 57,401 of JACXGI010000637.1, forward strand.
CTCTAGAATGTAATTAAACTTTTGATTTGTTTAGGAGAGACACAAAACAGTAAAATCAGAGTAATTTCTGGATAAATCACTGTTCAGTGATCACACTCAGTGAAAACCTGTTGTTGAACTATTTTTTTTCCAAATTGACCCCTTTGTTATTAGACAGCCATGAAGATGCTGAATACCTGCCATAAGCAGTTATCACCACAATAATATTCAAGTTTAATCATGATTTTCAGGTAAGGGGAATAACAGAAAATATCAGTGATGTGTAAGTTCATAAATTGCTCTCTAAGCGTGCATCTCATTCAGGGAAAGCTGGATTGACCTAGACTGAGAGCAGTTTTAGAGGGTTGTATTTCTCTCTATCCAATAAAGCTCTAAAAATTATTTGTGAAATAATTATCTGTGTGAATGAACATTCTGTCACAGTGAAAACACAAAGTTGGGGAGCAACAATCAGTTGTGGTACAAGATATACACATTTATATGATGAATGTCAGTTGAGGGTTTTCAAGCTTACCTTTTCTGACATCTCCGCCAAATTCGTCACCTCTCTTGTTTTCGCGACTGTTTGTGTTGGTTATTTTAGATATACCTGTTATTTTATGGAGTGAACCATTGTAGGTGTACACACATGAATGGATTATCTTTTGTTGAAAACTAAGCAAAGAAAAGACATACATAAAGAAACAGCAACTGTACTCATTGTTGGCTGGTTTTATTTTATTACTCATCCTCCTCAATTGAGATTTTTTTTATTTGTACACTTTTCCATCCAATCGTTCACATTGTGAATGCAGTAGTAGTACACAGAAAATCTGACCACGAAAATCTTCACAAAATTCCCAGCAAAAAACTATTTACGCGCCCAAGTCCAAACTTTCTCCTTATTTAGGACCCTCCTTGTTGAGGATTTGACTACCAAGAAATGTAAAAAAAAAAACAGCTGTCATTTTCTTGAATGCTTTCGTTATGAAACTGCACTGTAACTACGTTGAATTCTGTCTCTGAAAGTCGCTATCCTACGAATTTGTTAAATAATGCTAATGGATTGAAGCGTCAACATTTTGCCAAAAGAATTTCTAGTACGTGGGGGAACTTGAAACTAACTTCAAATAATTCCTGCGGCCCTCTGGGTTACGCCGTGCAGTCAAGATCAGAGGGCTTGAAGTCCATACCTCTCTGGAGAACTGCACTGCTGAATTCCAGATGGGTTATGGTTTCCGGTCTGGTGGGATTGTTGCTGTTGCTCCTACTCCTTGGTGTTTTTGAGCGACAGCCTCATCTCATTAAAGCGACATATCGCTCAGGGTTTAATCTTGTTCCTCTTCCAGTAATCTGGTTCTGGGGGGGGGGGTTGGGGTTAGGTCAAGCCGCAGGAAAATTAAGACAAACCAGCGTTGTGTCATTTGCAAGTATCCACATCGGTTTTGCCAAAGCTCTCCCAAATCTGACAGACCACTGAGGTGTGATACCTATATTCTAAAGAATGGGGCTGTCCCATGGAGAATGTCTATCCTCCGGCCATGATGCCTCGAAAATCATTGTAGTCCCTACGGCAACCATGGCTTTTGTGCCCCTGCTACTGTCAAAATCTTGCGGTCAGCAGTCAGATTGTTTGTTCGTAAGTTTGGGTGTAAAGTGTGTCTTAAACCAAACTTAAAAATCACATTGTAGTTGTGTAGTGACGATTTCACCATGGACAACCAATCAATAGCACTATCTGATGATTTTGGAAGCAGCATCACACATTTATTCTTTGGAATAAATTGGAAAGGAAATTGCAAGCCAGGCCTTCTAGTCCAATATCAGTGCCTGACCTCACTCTTTTGGCTGAATGGGCACAAATTCCCACAGAGACAACAAGCTCATGGGTGTGATGGTCGGGTGTCCAGATACTTTTGGCCATATAATGTAATTGGGTCCATTTGCACAGTAATGTAGAAATTAGGGTTTCAGCAGTTCACTGGAGAAACCTTATGGTGTTTGTTCTGGTTCATAATTATTATTATTCCGGAAAGAAGGGGTCCTTTTTGCAAATTCCCATGAGTTAAAATGGTGCAAAGGGGCCCAAATTTATGTGGTAGTAAAGGGCTTAGGGCCACAACTTATGGTGCAGTGCCATGCAAATCGGCCTCATGGTGGCGCTGTCACAAGCCTGCAAAGTTGCACTTTTTGAAAGCACACCACACCCACCCCATTTAGTGGGTGTCTTTAAAATTGTTACACAGGTCCTCACTATGAACATTCTCTATTTTTGCCGAAGGGACCCATAAAGTCCGCCATGATGGATTTACTTCCATTTTGAATTTTCTGAAAAACACTTAAAAGTCAACTCCTGTGGCAGCAAACGACCGATCTTCACATACTTTAATATGTAGCATCTATGGACCAAGGTCTTCTAAAATTATATCAGTCAGGCCATTATGTCAAAAACATGGCCACTATTGACCATTGAACATGTGCAGTGGCATGATTTTGCACATTTATGCGCACATCTCCTACCAGGATAATGTTATAATAATTTTACTTGGTATATGTTGACAAAGATTTTTTGACAAAAATGACTGCGAGGATTTTTTTTATCAACCCTTTTTTTATCAGCACTACTGAGGTTTTCCACATTTGCAAGCTCAACATGATCCCCCTGTTTGAGCCATGAAAAGAGGTAGATAAGTTCATACTCTAACAAGGAACATATTTGCATTTGGGACTCATTACCTCTGCCTTAATGGGTTTTCTGCCATTTTGAATTTGTTAAAAACACTTAAAAGATCTTCACATACCTTCATATTTGGCATCTATGGATGATGGGCTTCAAAAGTTATATAAACCAGGCCGGTATGTTGAAAAACCTGTTGTCCAATGAACTTGTGTGTGGGCATGGTTTTGCATATATATGCACAAAATAATGGTATTATATCTTACACATATAATGGTATTATAATTCTACTTAGTATATGCACCGATCAGCCATAACGTTATGACCACTGAAAGGTGAAGTGAATAACACTGATAATCTTGTTGTCATGGCACCTGTCAGTGTGTGGGATATATTAGGCAGCAAGTGAACATTCTGTCCTCAAAGTTGATGTGTTAGAAGCAGGAAAAATGGGCATAAGGATCTGAGCGACTTTGACAAGGGCCAAATTGTGATGGCTAGACGACTAGGTCAGAGCATCTCCAAAACTGCAGCCCTTGTGGGGTGTTCCTGGACTGCAGTGGTCAGTACCTATCAAAAGTGGTCCAAGGAAGCAAAAGCAGTGAACCTGCGACAGGGTCATCAGCGGCCAAGGCTCATTGATGCACGTGGAGAGTGAAGGCTGGCCAGTGTCGTCCGATCCAACAGACAAGCTACTGTTGCTCAAATTGCTGTCAAAGGTAATGCTGGTACCGATAGAAGGTGTCAGAACACACAGTGTATCGCAGTATGTTGCTGCATAGCCGCAGATGAGTCAGATTGCCCATGCTGATCCCTGTGACCACTGCCGAAAGCGCCTATGTTACACCCCTTCCAACGGCTCGTGGGTGAGGAGGAGAATGCAACCACCCAAGATCGCGCACACCAGATGAGGGGCCTGAAAAGGGGGTGAGTGTACTGACTGAATGAGGAACAGACAACCAAATAGACATTACCCAAAATGTTGGGGTTTTATTGTCCAAGTATGAATATGTAAAATGAAGATCTATAACACAAACAACACGGATAAACAAGGGGAAAAGGGCAGCAGGTATAGGGCTAGGAGAAGGGCAATGCCAGAAGTCTGTCAAATCAAAGAAACAATACAAAAAGCTGGCGGATGCAGTGTGATGCTTTGGGCAATGTTCTGCTGGGAAACCTTGGGTCCTGCCATTCATGTGGATGTTACTTTGACACGTACCACCTACCTGAACATGGTTGCAGACCATGTGCACCCTTTTATGACAACGGTATTCCCTGATGGCATTGGCCTCTTTCTGCAGGATAATGCGCCCTGCCACAAAGAAAAAATAGTTCAGAAATGGTTTGAGGAACACAACAATGAGTTCAAGGTGTTGAAGGTGTTGACTTGGCCTCCAAATTCCCCAGATCTCAATCCAATCGAGTATCTGTGGGATGTGCTGGACAAACAGGTCTAATCCATGAAGGCCCCACCTCGCAACTTACAGGACTGAAAGGATCTGCTGCTAACGTCTTGGTGCCAAATACCACAGCACACCTTCAGAGGTCTGGTGGAGTCCATGCCTCAATGGGTCAGGGCTGTTTTGGTGGCAAAAGGGGGATCTACACAATATTAGGCAGGTCGTCATAATGTTATGGCTGATCGGTATATGTTGACAACCATGAGACGACAAAAACAAGTGCAAGCAACTTTTGGTCAATCACATGGTGGCGCCAATGAGTCTTCCACATTTGCAAGCTCATGACACTCACCCCGTTTGAGATAAAATCTTGAAAAAAGGTACACAGGTCCAAAATATTTTCACTTGGAAACCATTATCTCAGCTCTAATGGTTTTTCGGCAATTCTGAATTTGTGAAACACACTTCAAACGCTACCTGTTTAGCATCAAATGAACAATCTTAAGTGTGATTACATTTGGTACACATGATCAGAGTTATGAGTTTAGTTTATATGAACAATGTTTCCACTCGGCCACATGGTGATACAAGCCATAAGGAAAGATAATGCATGTCATATTGTTTGTGACTATGTACATGCGTTGGGTATGTGCCCTATTTTACAAAATGTGCAAACTGGCTAGTAGTACAGTAGCTGAATGCTGAAACCCGATAGATGCTGCTTGCAGCTTTAATTATCTTTGTTTGGCCTATAGACAATAATAATAATTTAAAAAGCCAAAACAATATTTGTTTAGCCACTCTGTACTTTCTGCAAAAGTGTCCCATCTATAAAAATCTGAAATACATTGCTTGGCAAATCTTCCATCTGAGCATCCGATATCCCCTATTAGATTTCCCATTATCCCATTGACTGTACTTTATATGTATTATTTAAAAAAAAAAAAATGACAAGGTCAAACGAAGTACCTTAACCTGTTAAGAAATGTTGCATAAATTCAAATGGGAACATAATTTAATGAACACAAAAATATATGTTTTCCACATTATCTAAGCTATGTTTGACAAGCAGATCTCTTATTACCCTACCTGGCATTGCGTATGCACAGTGTATGCACAGTGTGTGAATGTTAGAACATTTTGAAGAAATGCATAAATCTCCTTTATGGCATTTCAAAAAGATCTGTGTGTACGCACAATTGATAGATGAGCCCCAGAGCTTTTACGTAAAGTCAAGTTCTCCATTAAGGTTAAAAGTTTGCCTCTTATTTGGAGTTATTATACTTTTTAAATGAGAAAACTCCAATGCTATCCCTCTAGTTAGATGGTTCATATAATTTCTTAACAAAATTGATTTGGTAACCAAGTTTGTGATTTTGTTATATTGTTAGTAAGTAAACTGAAGTGTAGGTGTTACGCATGCAGGTACCCTGTATGTGCGTTTGTGTTTTTTCACTCCTGCCGTTTCCCCAGGTGTCTCTTATGTTCCTGATTGTGCTCGTTGGTGTTTCCCACCTGGCAGTCATGAGTGCATCGCCTAACTGCTGAGGTGGACCAATCAGTGGACACGCCTCCTAATTGCACCACCTGTTCCTTTTATCCTTTACCCAATCATATCACACATCCCTGGTTTAAAAACCCAGTCAGTTGGTTCTCCCAGAGAGACTCGTTTGCTTTACCCCACATGGACATAGACACGCTTGAGATACATACCCTTTTTTTTTTTGATAGACAGACAACTTGTTCATTCATACATCACTTAGTTTAGCACATACATCTCACTTTGTCCTGTTTCATGTGCGTATGTATTGCTGTGGTGTTTTGTTTGGTGTTGTCTAGTCAATTGTTTGCTGTTTAGTCCTTGTTCAACCTGTGTTTTTGTTTGTCCCTGTGTCCCCGGGAAAAGTTTTTTTTTTTAGCAAGTCGCCCTTGGGCAAACACAACACGTAGGAACTTTGTCTAAAAACACTAGTTAGAACTGAGCGGACCACCCACTGTACTTTTGTATTGGTTAGTAGTCAGCTAAGCGGTTCTTGAGGCAGGCAAGTTCAGTTTAGGGGTGTTTGGGCTATATTATTTCATTTCTTGGGTCCAGCTCAGCCCCTTTTCCCTAACCCATTTACCGTGTGTTTATAATAAACTTTTTATGTTTGACGGTAGCTTTAGTTATCTGTGTCGTTTGTTCTCACTGTTCCTGTACACTACACCACTTTGCATGAGTTTTATGTAACGGGTCTCTGTACCATCCACCTTAAACTGCTAGAGCCACAGGGTTCGTAACATAACGTGGGGGCTCGTTCGGGATCTCTCATTGATACCCATGCCACTTATGCACCTTGGTTTAATTGTCTAGTTCAGTGTTGAACTGTGCAGCTGTGATTGTGTGATCGGCTGGTGTAGTGTTCGGTATTTGTTGGCTTGTGTTGCTGGCTTACGATGGCTACTTCTGATTTGGATGCCTTTTTGACTAACCCACGTGGGAGGATTTTGATAGATGACGTAAAGTGGATTTACTGGCTTTGGCTGACCATTTTTCTTTAACCATACCGAAGAGTTTAGTTAAAGCAGAGGTCAGAGAAATTGTTAGGCGTTTTGTTGGAGGAGCAGGTGCTTGTGTTGCCGCTGCCTGAGCCTGCTGCTCCTGTTCGGGATGTGGCTGCTGCTCCTGTAAGCCCGTCCATGTCTGAGGACGAGGGCGAGGCCAAGGCTCCAGCCACACTATCCCGTTTTGATCCCCTCTCCCTGCTGTCAGACAGTGATGCCAGAAGGGATGTCCGTTCGACACGGCTCCAAGTGGAGGCAGAAGTGAGAGCATAGATCAGACGAGAGACTCTCCAGTTGGAGATGCATAAACTCGATCTTGAGGCAGAACAGGAGTCGTGCAGACTTGAGGCCGAACAGGAGAGTTCGGCCTAAATTTTCATATACATTCATGTGTCATGAAGCAAAGAGCTATCTGTTGTAAATGCGTGCAATGTTTGCCTACAATAAACTAGTAATTCAACAACATTTTTCACAAAGCATAGGCATACTTTTTGAATGTTGAGGCTATCATCAGTCCGACATATCAAACAAATTAATTGGATAATTTGGTCAAATGAAAGCCTATTCCTTATAAAACAAACATTGTATGAATTTTGGCCATTGGTTGTAGAAGTAGTACACAGTTTTTGATGATTTCTTTTGGCACCATGTCATGTATGTGCAGATATGTCATAAAAATCATCTACATTTTAACTTGGAATTTCATGGCTAAGTTAGGTATGATAGTATAGTAGAGTGCATGTTCTACTCATAGATTAATGCACTCTACTATAAAGGCTTGATTGGTGGAATGCTGCAGAGATGGTTCTTTCTGCAAGGTTCTCCCATCTTCACACTGGAGCTCTGTTAGAGTGACCATCGGGTTCTTGGTCACCTCCTTGACCAAGGCCGTTCTCCTGATTGCAGTTTGGCCCGGAGGCAAGGTCAAGAAAGTGTGGGTGGTTCCAAACTTCTTCCATTTAAGAATGATGGAGGCCACTGTGTTCTTGGGGAACTTCAATGTTGTAGAAATGTTTTTGTACCCTACTTGAGATCTGTGTCTCAACACAAGCTCTACAGACAAGTCCTTCAACCTCATATTTTGGTTTTTGCTCTTACACGCAGTCAGCTATGGAACCTTATTTAGACAGGTGTGTGTGCACCTTTCCAGATCATGTCCAAAAAGATGTAGAAACATCTCAAGGATGATCAATGGAAACAGGATGCACTGCAGCTCAATTTTGAGTGTCATGGCAATGTATCTTTTGTCATTGTGATATTTAAGTTTTTTTATTCATTTTTGTTTGGTCATTATACGGTGTTGTGTGTAGATTGATGAAGAAAAAAATCATCTTCATCCATTTCAGAATAAGGCTGTAATAAAACAAAATGTGGGAAAAGTGAAGGGGTCTGAATAATTTACAATTGCACTGTATAGCCTGGGGAATATTATCACTGTCTCAAGTTATAAAAAAAATCTATATAATACAACAAGTTTCTCTGATCATGTCTGATGATAATTTTGGCTTTAGCTTTGAGCTTTGAAGCAGAACTCACTCAAAACTTTCCTCTTCAACTTTTTTGGAAAGGAAAGAATAAGATGCAGTGGTCTCTTAATTTTTTTTCTGAAGCTGTATTGTCTGCTAAGATTCAGCCACATTCAGCTAAGTTGATTGGACGGCGCTTCACTTTACAGATGGACAATGACGCAAAACATACTGCGAAAGCAACCCAGGAGTTATTTAAGGCAAAGAAGTGGAATATTCTTCAATGGCCGAGTCAATTGCCTGATCTCAACCCGAACGAGCATTCATTTCACTTGCTGAAGACAAAACTTAAGGCAGAAAGTCCCACAAACAACAACAACAACTGAAGACAACTGCAGTAAAGACCTGGCACAGCATTACAAAGGAGGAAACATAGTGTTTGGTGATGTATTAAAGTATTAAAAATTAACATTTTATTTATGATTGTGTTAATTTGTCCAATTACATTTGAGCCTCTGAAATAAGGGGACTGTGCATGAAAATGGTTGCAAATCCTAAATGTTTCATACAATATTTTTGTTCCACCCCTTGAAATTAAGCTGGAAGTCTGCACTTCAATTGCATCTCTGTTGTTTCATTCCAAATCTATTGTGGTGGCATACAGAGAAAAAATTATGAAAATTGTGTCAGTGTCCAAATATTTCTGTAATAAATATAACTGTAACTATCAGGTTGGCATCAAAAAATTTTGTTGCCAACCCCTGCTCATTAACATATTTGATCATGTGAGATTTTCGTGAGTATGAGCAGTATAGTGCATCACAGGACCACTCTGACACCAGCCTTCAGATTCTCACATTTTCATAAGAGCTTTAGGCAGATAGCCCAATGTTTAAAGTGTCGAGGCAGTAAATTAAAGGTTACTGGTTGAAACCCTGGCCAACATGGTGAAAAATGGGTGCAGTTTCCTGTGAGTGCAGCCAGTGCTGGCTCTAGCCTTTTGGGGGCCCTAAGCAAAATTTCATTTGGGGCCCCCTCTCCCCTATTGATCGGGGGCTCCCTAGCAGTTGGAGGCCCCCAAGCGGTCAGGGGTGCTAAGTGACCGCTTATGTCGCTTAAACCTAGAGCTGGCCCTGAGTATGGCACTTAACCCTAACTGCCCCTGTAAGTCCCTCTTGATAAATGTTTGCCAAATGACTAAAATAAATCAATAAATCAAAAATGCACTCCATGTGAGAAAGTCTCTCTGTGAAGCCATGGCTCATATATGACACTTTCTACTGGCTGGGAAGGCAAGAGCCACAAGACCAACTGTGCAATGTGATTAAAAATATCACCCTCATCCTGGAAAGAGACATTTTGAATGCACAGTCATAAATTTGGAAGAATGGCCTCGCCTTCTTTTTGGGACAATGGCACTTTAATAATGAAATGCCTGGTCGATGATGTCTTTCACTTTATATCGACTACTGTTAAAGATAATGGGAGGTTATCACAGATCAATAAAATAATATGACTTAATTGAGAGCACCTACAGTGTGAACCCTTAAGACAGTATTGCAGTTCAAGGTGGTCCGGAGGACAAACAATGTCTAAACAACAAACAATGTCTTCTATGGCAATTTACTGATCGGGCACATCTGAAACATATACTAACATAAACTGTTTGTATGAATGTTTTCACAGAGGCTTGTGATCACACGACAGTCCCAGGGCTTGTTATCACACAACAGTCCCAAGCTAATCGTCTTATTATAGACATGGGATGAAATGCACAAAAAATAATAAAGCCCCTTCCCTTAACCAGAAAGAACATGTTTTCATTCAAAAAGCTGGCACATTCTTGTTTGAAACGACTGTGGTGTGCAGTAACTATTACTGTACTGAATATGCATTTAGCCAGATTGCTTGTTGCAGAGTAAAATGTTGAAAATGATTTACCAAATTATAAAAATGAAATAAGGGTTTGGTAAAACTAACAAATTGGCCTATTTGTTTTTGAAAGGTGAGCTTATATACAGTACAATAACTTGTATCTGATTACAAGTTTATAGTGGCTTATTGTGTTAAGTGACCTTAGTGCTGCCTTCAACAACATTGATCACTCCCTACTGGAAACCCATTTTGGTCTACCTGGGCATGTTTGGGCATATTTTTGGCACAAATATGATAGGTACTGTCATATTTGTGGATGATCTTTCCTCTAACAAATAAAACATACGATTTGGTGTTCTTCAGGGCTCTTTTTTGGGTCTTTTGTTTTCACTTTACATGCTACCTCTTAGTGATGTAATCTGGAAGCACAATGTCAACTTTCACTGCTATGCAGACAACACACACTTGTACATTTTTTTTTAAAAAAGAAGAAAATTGCCTACACAAGAAGCCTGTGTTTCAGACTTGAGGAAGTAGATGACAGAACATTTTTGACTTGTAAATTCTGAAAAACTGAAATGTTAATTTTAGCTCTGAAGAAACAAAGAGATTTGCTGTCTGATCTGCCAATGAACCTCAACAGTTGTACATTCATCACCAAAAACACTGGGAGGCACCTCAATGTTACTCTGGTTCTTTCTCTTACTCTGTATCACTGCAAAGATTTGAAAACGTTTGTCAAAGATTTATCCACCCTTTTGTTATGTCAATGGTGGCTATTTCAATGCTATTTTCTCCAGCTACTTGAATAAGACACTGAATAAATGTTAATTAGGGCTAAAAATGGCTGCTAGAATCTTTAAATTAGATTAGATTCAACTTTATTGTCATTGAACAGGTACAAGTACAGTACAACAAAATTCAGTTAGCATCTAACCAGAACTGCAAATAGAAGAGGGCAGAAAATGTACAAGTGTTAAGTATGTACATTACAAGTGGAATGGATAGATGTGCAATGGAGGCAAATGCAGTATAAATGGCAAATTGCAGTACAAATGGCAATAATATGCAATTTAGGCAAATAGAGGAAGGCAGAAAATGTACAAGTATTAGGTATAGTGTATGTTACAAGTGGGATAATAGTTGTAAGGGTACAAATGGCAGGTCTAAGTGGCATTCTAGATGTGCAAACAAGGCAAATTGAAGGAGTAAGGTAGCATGTGTAACTGGGAATTGCAGAGACAGCAGCAATGAGATCCCTGAGGTAAACATGCTTATGTAACAACTGTAAAAATGCAAGTACGATGGCAATTCTAATTGGGCATAAAGGCAAAATTAATGGGCAAGGTGCATGTGCAAATGAAATGTAGGGACAGCAGCAGTGAGGTAGACACACACCTGTACCAACTGAAAACTTCCATTATCAGACTTTGCAAGACACTGTCAGAGTAGTACAAAGGGAGTAGTGCAACAAGGTCCCTGATAGGAGGGGGGTATGGTTAGTGATGGGTCACAGAGTTCACAGAGTCCTCTGGGTCACAGATTTCAGCAGGGTTAGAGTAGATGGAAAGAGACCTGTACTGCCTGATGGAAGTAGATGGAAAGAGACATGTACTGCCTGCCTGATGGTAGGAGGGCAAACAGTTTGTGGTATGGATGTGAAGGGTCCTGATGATCCCGCACGCCCTGCACAGACACCGCTTGCACTGGAGGTCTACGATGGCTGGAAGGTGGGCACCATCGATGGATGGGCGGTTTTCCCTACCTGTTGCAGGACCCTCCGGTCGGCTATGGAGCAGCTACTAAACCACACTGAGATGCAATTAGTCAGAATGCTCTCGATTATGCAGCGGTAAAAGTTCACAAGGATCTTGGAGGACAGGTAGGCATTCTTCAGCCTCCTCAAAAAGTACAAGTGCTGCTGCGCCTTTTTGACCAGGGCTGAGGTGTTGAGGGACACCCAGGAATTTGGAGGTGGACAAACGCTCCACCTCAGTGCCATCAATGAGAACAGGGACGTGACTGCAGCCTTTAGACTTCCTTTAAATCACAATGAGCTCCTTGGCTTTTTTTGCATTGAGGGCCATGTTGTTGTCAGCGCACCACGCTGCCAGGCGCTTGACCTCCTCCCTGTAGGCTGACTCATCATTGTCACTGATCAGGCCCACCACCGTGGTGTCATCTGCAAACTTGACGATGGTACAGGAACGCAGTTGTGGGTGAAGAGGGAGTACAGAGGGGGCTTAGCACACAGCCTTGTGGAACACCAGTGTTCAGGATCAGGGTGGAGGAGGTGAAGTTGTCTAACCTTACAGACTGGGGTCTGTTAGTTAGGAAGTCCAAAGTCCAGTTGCAGAGAGAAGGGCTGATCCCCAGGTCATGGAGTTTGTTGACCAGCCTATCTTGACTGAAACCCAAATGTCTGATAACATAATCCAGTACCAGCATTTCTACACTGGCTGTGACATACTTTATTAATTTTCTTATGTACCAAACAGTTGATTTTGGCACAGATAATGTTTTGGCTACGTCTCTGATTGATTTATTCTGATTCATGTGCCTCATGAAAGCCAGCTTGACTTGCGTTGACACTTTTTTGGTCATGATGTCAGACACCAGCAGCAGATTTCAAATGCGTGTAAAACGATTTTGAACACTTTTTCCCTCTTAAATTTATTTAGGCTGGCTAAAACCTCTTATGGTAAGGCTAAAGTAGTTGGTGGTTACAAGGGGCCAGAGACAATTACTCATTCCTGAGAAATCATCCTAGTTAGTTTATTAGCTATGTTTTCCATTGTGACCTCTGACTGTTTTATCATAACATTGGTGCCAACGTGGTTAACAATATGTCTATACTAGACAATTTTATACTTACATCACCAAACTGTCTTCATCAGTGGTCTGGTTCCCAGGTCGACAATGTATGATCACTGATTCATTCTTCAGTCTATTATGTTGGGTAATGGAGTAGCCAATGACTAGGATTTTCAGTTCAGCTTCCAGTAATGGTGAGGAGGTTAACACTACTACTGCCATTACAATCTGGTTGCAGAGATGCTGTTTCATCCTTTTGTTCGCATGTAACTCTTACCTGAAGCTTCTGATATATATGGTGATAGTTCATATCACAACAACAATGAGAAGGCATAATGATACTTAGTTTTAACTAGACAAGGTTGACCAGCTCCATTTACAGGTAAAATCCTAGACTGAAAACATTGACTTGAAAAAGGGGTCCTATTAAAATAAAACATTTGAAGGGTCAGTTTTAATTTTACTAGGGTTCAGGGATAGTTGTCAGAACTTATGTATTTGCTTTAGGAAGGGTTGTGCATTTTTGTTATAGGGCCATGGGGAGCAAGTTTATTCTCTGGTTAACATTTGCCATTTTACCCGTTTTACTATATAATGTACTTCATCCAAGCCACATTCCCTCATCTGTTTGCATGCACCTACTCTCTGAGGTTGTTTTGGCACTTACTTGATGCACATTACACTTTTCTGTATGCTTACTATACCACAGGTATACTACAAATTCAATACAGCAACACTGTTAATCCTAGTATTAATCCAGTTTGTGACAAATACAGTTTGCTTTTGATGAGCCAAGAGTCCTGCTTTCTTTCCACATAGTAACAACTAATGCTACATTGATGTGGAATAGTTAACCTGCTGTAGAAATCATGCACACAAAATTGAGTTCTGTAACAATTTTTTTTATGAATCCACAAGAATAAAGAGACATAGCTGATGTGCAGCAGAGAGTCCAGAAGCATGAAGATATGAGGCATGCAGCTCAAAAGGCTCCCTTATTGAGGTTGTTTAGGGACAATAATTTCCATAGCTAGACTAGCCAACAACACTACAATGCAATTAATAAATGTATTATTATTTTAAAAATAGACTTTACGTGTAAACTGCATTTTGAGTGGCACATGAATTTTGGCACAGTAAGCCCTGTTATTGCAATCCATTTATTTCATTTGGATCTATTATGGGTCAGTAGATTATATCTACAAAGGCATAGCAGAATGCTGCTTTTATAAATCTGAGTGTTGTGGATCATGTGTGTTGTGGATCATCATAACCCAAGTCACCACATAAGCCTATGCTCTTAGTAGGCCTAGTTATATAGGAAAGTTTAACATGCGTTCTTCCTCTTTTCCAATCGGATTTACCCCTGGCTGATCACTGGCGGCAGCCGGCTCTGAACGTAGTGTACTGAGATAGGCAGGGAGAGTGAGCTCATGGTGGTTCTTGAATCCTCTACCTTCTGTCGAATAGCCCTTGCCCAGTATTTACTGTGCAACAAAACCACACTGAAGTAATAAAGTTAATATCCATATTTACTAACACAGGGTTGCTCTAGTTATTGATATTCAATATAAATATTTTTTATTGAACATACAAACTGGAAAAAAAATCAAGTTTATTTTATAAGTGGGGAGTGTGTGCAATTATATTTACAGTATCAAACATAGATTGATGACACCTTGAGTTGGACTATTATTTCCCACTTATAGATTCATGAAGATTTATGTAGAAATAATTTGGGAATATTTATGATTTAGAAAAATGGAGGAGATCCTATGTGGCTGTGACAGGTGACACCCACATACTATAAGGGAATACATTGTACATTTAACAATGCAGATTATACTGAATCAGAATTTTGTTGCTACCTTAAACGCTTTGTAAAAGACAGTTATTGGCAGAGGATTAATACTAGTGAAGACTTGCTAGCTCAATGACAGGACCATATCTACCCCTTGTGGCATGAACTATACACAACAGGACAAGAACAAACATGTAACTCTAAAAAGAGAAAATCACAAAAATTGGAAATATTAATTATTTCTGAAAGGCTTTGTTATTGTACTCGATTTGTAGAACAAATGGAGCACAGAAGTTAATCTGTGGATTCATTACACAAAGACTTGTATTTGCTTATATTTCCGTTGTCCTAATCAGATGTGGTTACTTCCTAACCCACCCATAGCTCTGTTATTTATCTCAAACAGTCAAAAGTTATGTCCTAAAATTATGGACTGTGGTGTTAGATTGGCTGAGTAAGAGTAAAAGTGCATGTGGGAATTGGGCTTACCTGGATTGTACTCATGACCTATCTTTTTGTTGACACAATAGGCTCAAGCCCTCAGAAATGTCCTAATTCAAATGTAAAGTTTATTAGACAAGCTTTAGCATTTATTTTGTATTGCTTAAAAGATGGCATATAAATTCCACAGCCCTATGTCGTGCGATGGTGATGGAAACACTACAGAGATAAGAATATACATTGTAGTAAACTCCAAAGTTATTTTTTTAATTCAAACATAAGAGTACAACTTTAAAACATTATTTTCAGAACCAGAATATAGTACATTCTGCTGGAGTAAAGCTCATAAAATCCAGAGAGATTTAGAGGGAGGAATGGGACAGCTAAAACAAACCACTAAATATGCTCTGAACTTAATAGGCAGGGAAAAACCCATTCGCTGTGGTCATTACACGCATGCCATGACTTCCAGTGGAGATCACAATCCTGAGATGACTGCCACGCCTTGACATGCTCCTCAGACAGATATGGTCAGTTGCACAAAAAACTATTTTTACAGTGCATATGCAAATTCATGGCAATATAGTATTCCTTACTTACTATTTTACATGCCCCTAAGAGATGTTAAAATAAATTTGCAGATTGTTTTGTGAAGCCCGTCATGGATCTGTGTAGCATGATCTGAGACCATGAACCCTCAGATGCAATGAAATCTGGAAGTAATTTCCATCACATTTTGAGTTTTAGGATGCCATGCCTGCTTTATTTCCTTTGAGGAAATACAACCCGCAGGTATAATTATAGCGTTACTGCATATACAATCCCAAATTGTTTATTCAGTACAAATTAAAGCACAGCTCACAAAGTTATATTACCAAACTGATAAAGAAAGGCCAGACGGAATACATTAGGTTGTACATAACGCATTCTCTCAAAACAGCTTTTCCTTCAGACATCAGAAACTGGGAAGAAACTAAAATTTGCTGAAGGCAAATAGGAAATATATATATATATATATATATATATATATATTATTTATACAGTAGCCATCAAAACTTTGGACATGCCTACTCATTCAAGGGTATTTCTTTAGTTTTACTATGAGACAAAAGGCTTTGGGCCGACCAAGTGTCCTGAGCAGATTTGAAACGAAAAGGGTACATGGACAAATTATGGAACCTATTTGTCACAACATTTACTGCAGCTCTGAGGGTGAGACCAAAAACACATTTATTTCCAAATGCCTACAAGTGACCTGCGTTCTCTACCTCTTTCATCTGTCAGGATGGTGGCTGCTCCTGATTGTTTGAGGAGTAGGAGCGGTAGGTGATGGCAGTATTTTTTTTTTTAAAAAACCCAGACATGCAACCCACTTGTAGCTGGAGTTCCAAGTGTTTGACAATTCACTGTCTGAAATAGCCTAACCACTCACTGAAGTAGTATGACACGTCACAAGCCCTGTAACCAAAACGTAAAACATGGTGGACAATTTCTCACACATCTCACACATTTCAAATCCATAACCATTTGTTAACACAAACTTTTTAGAAGGTTATCTTAACAAAATCTAATACGCCCTCATCCCAATAGCAAAATAAAATTGTTGCCAAGGTTGTCTTGCTAGCTGTAGGATTTGAGTAATAAATCAGCTTCCCAAGCCTATGCAAAGTGCCTGTTCATGACTAAGTTATACAACTAACATTTGGATACGCATGAAACTAGTGTCAGGAGCTGATGGCTAATGTAAATATGAGCCAGCTGGTTTGCCTAGTTAACAATCATTACATATTGGCAATGACATTTTTACATTTTAGCAGTTGCTGTTATCCAGAGTACCTTACAGGAACAATTAGGGTTTACGGTCTTGGCTCAGGGACAGCACTACATAATTTTTCCCTTGTCAGCTCCAAGACTGAATCTACCAACCCTTTGGTTACTGGTCAGATGCTGTAATCTGATTGTTTTGTACATGCCTTTTCTAAGTGATCTTAGAAGGTGGTCTTTGATTGCACTGTCCAGATGCCGCAAAATCAACAAATCCCGTAAACACTCCTCTCTGATTAATCAGTTTTATCATTTCTTCCAAGTGCCAGCGCAAACTCTCCACTGAATTTGACAGCCAATTAGCTTTAAATAAGATGTGCCCATCCCTATCAACTTCCAGGTTGTGTTTACGAATACTAGTTTAGTAGCTTTTGTCTAGCTGAATTACCAAAAAAAATACAGGCAGACAAGATCCTCTCTGACTCCTCTCACCCCAGTCACAACATGTTTGAAAGACTCCTCTGGCAGCCAAAGGGCAGCAGGGCAGTACAGGTCAATAAGGACCAACAACTACCACCACCTGAACAGTTTTTTCTCACATGCAGTGGCCTTCAGTTGTACACCATTAGCAGGGAAGAGAATATAGGGGGAAAATGATGTAGACATCCAGCTTATCAGCTTCCATCTACTTTATTTATAGATCATGATGACAGTGACAGATGTAAATTAGTAACATTACAACATGCCCTTTATCATCATCTGTGTGAAACCTGATATAGAGACCTGACATTTCAAATATTCAGAGACTTTTTCCATTTTTTGGGGTTTGGTGTTTTTTCCTAATTCAAAAAACTAACTATTTATAATTCATTTTTTCATGTCATCAATTTACACACAATACTCCATAATGACAAAGTGAAAACCTCTATAGAAATTTGTGCCAATTTATTGAAAATTAAAAACTATCTTGTACATAAGTATTCAGACCCTTTGCCGTAATATTCCAAATGCAACTCAGATGCATCCTAAATCCTTGAACATCCCTGAGATTTCTCTAGAAATTGATTGGAGTCCACCTCTGGAAAATTCAATTGACTGGACTTAGAATTGGACTTAAAAAGGCACACAACTATGTAAATAAGTTTCCACATTTCACAGAGCATACCAGGGCAAACACCGAGCTATGAAGTCCAAGGAACATTCCATACACTGCTGTGATAGAATTGTGTCAAGGCATAGCTCTCTGGAAGATTATACAGAATTTGATGATTTTGATCAAAATTTTTGATCAACAATTTCCCTTCCCTGCATGTCAGGTAGAGTCATTGTAAATTACTCTTCTATAGTCGAGAGAATATTTTTGAATTCTAATTGTTCAAGCTCGTCAAGTTGGACAGGGGCCTTTGGTGAACAACAATTTACAACACTTTCATCATATTCTTAATTGGATTGAGATCAGGGCCTTGACTGGGACACTCCAGGACATTGACCTTTTTGTTTTATATTTGGGGTAATTGGGAAATGAATCTTCTCCCCCCAGTCCCAGGTCTCATGGCAGACGTCAGCAGGTTTTCATCCTGGATTTCTCTGTACTTTTGCTGCATCCATTTTGCCTCGTATATTCACAAGCTTTCCAGTTCATGGTGCAGAAAAGCATCCCCATAACAAGATGCTGCCACCACCTTGCTTCATGGTAGGAATGGAATTCTCAAAATGATATGTGGTGTTATGCTTGCCACAAACATAGCACTTAGTAATGAGGCTCATCAAACCATTGGTCTCATCAGACCATAGAATCTTCTTCCACTTGGTCTCAGAGTCTCCCACATGCCTTAAAGCAAACTCCAGCATAGATTTGATGTGAGTTGTTTTGTTTTTGCTACTCTCCCATGAAGGACACTTTTGCAAAGCACCCAGGTTAATGTTACAGTACGCACAGTCTCCCAACACAGCCATTGAAGACTCTGACTCATTTAGAGTCGCCATAGGCTTCTTTGTGGCCTCTCTGACTAGTGTCATTCTCGCCTGGATACTCAGTTTTTGTGGACAGCCTGTTCTATATAGATTCACAGTTTTTCCATATTCTTTCCATTTCTTAATAATGGACTTTACTCTGCTCAAGGCGATACTCAATGACTTTAATTCTTATATCCAAGACTTGATTGTTGGTTTTGAAGAACCTTATTCCGAATTTGCTTTGAATTTTCTGTCATCATAATGATGTAGTTTTTGTAAGGCATTTTACTACCCAACTGTGGCTAGTAATAAAACCAACATTTTATTTTATTAATCACGGGCAAAAATACATTATTAAATCCATTTTGATTTCATTTTGAATACTTTTGAGAGCAGCTTTATATGCCATTGTAAAACAGATTATTGGTATATCATTGCAGTCTCAATCACAGTGGATATCAGCGTGTAGAGACCCACTTCATGTTGCTGTAGTACCTATGTAATAAGGAGACCCCTGTGGATTGCTGAAAGATTGATTGTGCAGGCAGATTGTTCCACATCAATTCAAGTATTGAATTGTGTTCAGAAATCAAGTAGAAACCAGGCTTTTACAAAAAACACTGAAGCTAATTCACACACCAATTTTTTAATTCAAACCGTCCGAGATATTCATATCCAAAATGTGATCCAAAAATATGATTTTGTGGTCTTTGGTATATGAATAATGTTTCCATTAATGTTTGTAGATTTATTTTTAATGCTATTTGGGCAAGGCTGTTGCTAGATATATAGAAATTCTAGTACCAGTTAATTGAAAACTAGATATGGCCCTATATAATTATAGTAGGGATGCATTAACATACAGCTCTGGAAAAAATTTAGAGACCACTGCACCTTTTTCTTTCCTTTCCAAAAAAGTAAAAAAGGAAGGTTTTGAGTGAGGAACAGAAGGGTTAAAATTAAGAGACCACTGCAAATTGAATGCTTCTGTTTCTCACTCAAAACTTTCCTTTTCAATTTTTTTGGAAAGAAAAAGGTGCAGTGGTCTTAATTTTTTCCAGAGCTGTATATCTCCCAGCAAATGGTATCAGCCAATTGCTTTAAATTTGGTTATTTATTTCAGTGTTTGTTCTTTCCTCTGACTAGGCATCCAATATGTTCTAGTAATTTTTATAATATACAGCTCCAGAAAAAAACAAGAGACCACTGCACCTTTTTCTTTCCTTTCCAAAAAAATTGAAAAGGAAAGTTTTGAGAGAGGTGCAGTGGTTTCTTAATTTTTTCTGGAGCTGTATATTTATTTTTTCAAGTTGTGCCCTATTTTCTATTATTATATTATCATTATTATATTTTGTTTATATTTATTTTTTTATATTTTTTCTCTGTTCCAGTTTTGTTGATGAAGTGTAGTACCTTATTTATTGCATTTGATTCGAATGCGTATTTATTATAATTTCTACATTTTCCATTGATTATCAGCCGGTTGTAATTAAAATATCTAGAAAAATAGACTTTTTTGATTGGATTTGCTTTTTTATTAGAAGTGTACATCTTCATTTAATTTAGGCCACAGTACACAGGTGACAAGAAATTGGAAGCGGTAATGTTTAACAATTTCTTAAAATGTGGCATTATTTCCACTTTCAACTAATAGACTAAAGAGAGGTTTGGACATTTTTCTTTTGTTTTTTTTAGATAGCTAACGCAACCCCCTATTTTTTTTGCAATTTAACTAAGTCTGACATAAGGTCAGTCTGGTGTATGGAATGCTACTATTTGCTGAAATTTCAAGACTGAAGAGAAGGCAGGTAATGTCATGTCACAACAAAGGCGAGGGACATTGCTGCAGGTCAGTATAGCCAAGTTGATAAATGTCAGTTCCAATCTGAGATTTCACTAACACGTTGTCAGAAAGAATGGAATAATTGTGGCATTCCTTGTGGGAGTCTGGACAGCGCTGTCCCTTCTAATGGTTTCCACACAAGGGCAGAACAGCCTAAATGCCAAACATTTTATTTTCCAGCAGGGCACTGAGGAAATTGCTGTGTCGTCACTCTGCTGAATTACATTTCTTTTGACGCTTTATACAATTTGAAGCAGTGGATCTTTACTAATATGGCATTGTACATTTACTAGTACTGCTTTATACATGCAATGTATGGTTAGGTGTATACATGTACTATAATATGTCTACACACTCTGAATATTAATCAGAGCATGATGTCAACATTTCCAAACTGAGCATAAAAAAGGACTGACAGTGGCTAAAGTATTCACCGCCTTGGACTTTTCCACATTTTATTGTGTCACAATGTGAAATACAAATATATATAATTAAGGATTTTTGCCACTGATCAGCAAAAAATGCATAATGTCAAAGTGAAAAATTAATTCACCAAATTCTAAATGCATTACAAAAACAAAATAGGAAATAATTGACATCATGATTGGATTAACATTCAGAGCAAGTAGAGCTGTTATGGTGCATGTATACACCTAGCCATACAGTGCATGTATAAAGCTAAGAAGGTTTGTATGCAGTATTAATAAAGATCCAATTCTATCAATGGCAATATGTCCTAAAAAATCTATTTTGATTTAATTTGATAACACAATAAAATGTGGAAAACTTAGGTGTGAAAACTTTTGGGGCCACTCTTTCTCCAAATGAAAGTGTGCCTTATTATTATTAATGCATATTTACATGTATGTATAAAAGATATATTAATATATATTTTTTAACAGACAATCAACCAGTGTATGTAGAAAACTGCATGCATTTTGGCCAATGCAAGTAGATGACATTAATAAAAGTCCCAAATAAAAAGGTTCATATTTCATGGCTTTTAGAATGGGCTTGCAGTGCTTGTTTTCCCACTCACAGCTGTCCCACTTATATTCCAAAGCATTTTGAGATGCACAACCTCTTAACCTTAATAAGCTTATGAACAGACATTTCTTGTGTTATGACTGTTTTTTTCCTGTGATTTTAAATGTTGCTTTACACTGTGCCTTCTGCATAATTCAGTCTTGATGTCTGCAAGCATGAAAGAAAATTAATCAAATCCAATATAAATTAATTATAAAACCAGCCAAGCCATTTCTTCAAATTAATTGTTTTAACATGCAAACTCATAGACATTTGCTAATCTATCCAGTCTCCCACAAATAGCTTGTCCATTTCATGTAGGCTAATATCAACGACGCTCCTACCTAGCTAAATTTCTCCTACATGGCTTTGAAGTCCACTTTTTTGCATATACACTCGCCCCAATGGTTTCTATAGACTCACACATCAAAAGTTTAATTAATCTTTTGTTTGTCCATTCTGTGAGACAGCAAAACTGTGCAAATTCTGCAAGCAAAATGTCCATAACGCTGGAATCTCCTCGAAACAAAATGTGCCTTTGTCTCTTTAAAAGCCCAACTAGGTCAATAGCAGAGCTCACATTCCCACTGTCTGAGAGGAGTTGATATGATTGGTGCTGATGAGGTCCATTTCACATAACATAGTTCATGTGGGCACAATGTCAGGAAGTATCACTTCCACATGGATGCCCTTCAATGGAGAGCATAAAAGGCCTGACACTTGAACTTCTAATCCAAAACGTACATGTCTATTTACTTCAAAATAAACAACTTTTCTTATGTAATGGGTTGGAGCAAGGTTCCCCTTTATACTTTTGTTCCATTGGCAGTTTAAGTTGAAAACATTTACATTTAAGTAATGTAGCAGATGCTCTTATTCAGAGCAACACAGTAATGAGTGCTTGCATGATCATTCTTATTTAATTCCTCTTGGAATCAAACTGACAACCCTGGTGTTGCAACTTCCGTACTCTACCAACTGAGCTACATGGGATCAGGAGCTTAGCTCAGAAATCTAATCAAATGTTAAAGGGTTTGTAAATAAATACTAATAAGGATAATTTTAATCAGTTGATTTCATTAACTTGTAAGCCTAGTTTGACATTATTATTTGTTCAGTGTACTTTTCAAAGAGCATAATTTTATTAAATTATCTGTTCTCTCCAGACTGATCAAATGAAGATGCAACAAATATTCAAATGAATTTCAAAGTTATTTCATGGCATAAAGTATCTACTGCAGGCTAATTATTTAATTGGTCAGATAAAGGATGTTTTTGTATGCATTCTATTTAGTGTCCAACCCTCCTATCACATTTCATGAGGGCTGAAGTTTTAACAAAGGCCAGCGGCATACTCAATATCAGCATTTACATGACATTTGTGAATAAATTAATTAATATTACATGCTGCATTGAGAATTTTCTGCCTGACAATCAAATGCTGTTACATCTGTGGAGTCTGGTCATATCTCATAGGCTTTCTTCTCTTTTGATATTACATTAATGGTAATTCACAAATGGATTCCCATATTGTTTTTTATTTAAACCACCGTTCCAAAGTTTGGGGTCACTTAGAAATGTCCTTTTTTTCCATAAAAACATACATTGAATGATTTTGAATAGGAAATATAGCAAAATTAATAGGAAATATAGTCATTGACAAGGTTGGAAATATCTTTTTTTAATTGAAATAACAATGGTGACCTTCAAACTTTGCTTTTGTCAAAGAATCCTCCATTTCCGGCATTTACAACTAGTTGGATTGGCTTGATGGGCACTTCTTACGTACCATATGGTCAAGTTGCTCCCACAACAGCTCAATAGGATTGAGATCCGGTGACTATGCTGACCACTCCATTATAGACGGAATACCAGCTCCCTGCTTCTTCCCTAAATAGTTCTTGCATAGTTTGGAACTGTACTCTGGGTCACTGTCCACAGGGTATAGCATGGCATTGCAGAATGGAGTGATAGCCTTCCTTCTTCAAGATCCCTTTTACCCTGTACAGATCTCCCACTTTACCACAACCAAAGCACCCCCAGACCATCACATTGCCTCCACCATGCTTGACAGACATGAAGCACTCCTCCAGCATCTTTTCATTTGGTCTGCATCTCATAAATGTTCTTCTTTGTGATCTGAACACCTCAAACTTAGACTTGTCTGTCCATAACACTTTTTTCCAATCATCCTCTGTCCAGTGTCTGTGTTCTTTTGCCCATCTTAAACATTTCTTTTTATTGGCCAGTCAGAGCTGTCTTTTTCTTTGCAACTCTGCCTAGAAGGCCAGCATCCCGGAGTCACCTCTTCACTGTTGACATTGAGACTGGCATTTTGTGGGTATCATTTAATGAAGCTGCCAGTTGATTGGCATGGAATAGCCTTCATTTCTCAGAACAAGAATAGACTGAGTTTCAGAAGAGAGTTCTTTGTTTCTGGACATTTTGAGCCTGTAATTGAATCCACAATTGCTGATGCTCCAGATACTCAACCAGTCTAAAGAAGGACAGTTCTCAGCTGGGCTAAGATCATTGCAAAATGGTTTTCTAATTATCAATTAGCCTTTTAAAATGATAAACTTGGATTCGCAAATACAAAGTGCCATTGGAACACAGGACTGATGGTTGCTAATAAAGGGCCTCTGTACGCCTGAGTAGATATTACATTAGAAATCAGCCGTTTCCAGGTACAATAGTCATATGCAACATTAACAATGTCTACACTGTATTTCTGATTAATTTGATGTTATTTAAATGGACAGAAAATTTGCTTATCTTTCAAAAACAAGGAAATTTTTAAGTGACCACAAACATTTGAACAGTAGTGTATACACCTACACCTTACATCATGAAATGCAGAGTAAAAAAACATGACAGATAAACTAATATTATGAAAAAATAGTAGTGCACGTGCAATGAAAGCTGTTATTATTCCATTGATTTAGGTATAGCCATACTAATACATAATCAAATTTAGCCTATCATGTTGGCCTAGAACACATTAATTTTACATTAATAAACCTATGTTGAAGCAGAAAACCTCAGCAGTATATTAATTTGTACCACTTGACAGATCACACATACGCATGTTTCCAAAACCTCACTGTTAACATAGATAGTGTGTGATTGTAATACCCAGGGACTCACCCTCCCAGTAAAAAAAGGAGAATATGAATCCTCTTCCAATTCCTGCTCTTTAGATCATAATGTGTGGACCCTCAGTGGGCCTGATCACTCAAGTATTATCAGGATTGTGTGTAAAAACAAGGTGTCCTTCCCACTTGATTGAGATGAGAACAGACCCTGATAGCATCCCCATCTAAAATGGCTATTTGTCACAGAGGCTGAAGACCAGTGCGTGTACGTATTAACCACATCAGTGAACAATTTTCTCCACCGGGCTGCATAAGAGAACTCTACTGATCCTGTCCTTTCAATCACCAGCCAATGGCAAGTACAGCAAAACCTTATGTATCTCTTTCTTAGACAGTCAAGCAGAGATACACATACATTATGTTGGCATAAAGACTGATCCCATCTGCTCTTATTTCAGAGGAAAACTGAATGCACAAGTAAAATGCGCAAAGATTGTTAATCATTAAATGTTTAATACATTTTATGATAACAAAGTTAAAATGTAGTGTAGCATGGGTTCGGGTCTGGCCCACTGTTCTTTAGACGGAGGTCTCCTCCTTTCATGTCTCTGTAAAAAAGTGAAGTCTTAAAATGCTTCTAAAATTTGGCATTTAAACCAAATTAAAATGTCACTTCAGGTCTACAATGTCCTAAAAAGTACAATGCACAATGCAACAATATGACACTAACACTGGATATTTCTGTCATCTGCATACACAGAAAAATATAAATTCTAATAACATCCTCTCCCACATGCCCTCTACATGATTTCCTGTGTTGTCTATGATATAGATAAAAACATCCCATTGTCTAAAGCATAGAACAAACCTTAAAATGATGTCAGGGTAAACAATAAAGTGTACCCTGTAGCAGTCTATTTCAACATCCAAATACATGAAATGTCCACCTTCCAAACATTTAAATAAAAGAACAACAGTGATGTAGGCAAGAACAGTGTGCTGGTTTCTCGTTTCTTAAATGTTATGGTTCTTAAACCCTTACAATATTGTTTGATTACTGCTTAAACTATCACTAACATTCAATTTTGTTTTCATCTCCACAAAATACCTAGTTACATCCAAAAAGATTGACACCCTTTAAAGATGATCAAATAATAAACGCAGATAATGAGATATTTTATGCCTAAAAAACAGGAAAACAATACTATTTTAACTAATAATATTTCTCATAAAAAAACAAAAGTATTATTTCTTAAAGGATAGGTGCCAAAATTGATGCTCCTTAACACTGACAAAAGGATTAAATGTCAGTGTTAAGGAACCGTAATTGTGGCCTTCCTGTTTCACTGGGTTATAAGAATGAGGCAGCACACACTAAAAATCCATTTGTTATCCATCAGTATATATCACAGCGCCTGTTCTCTTCCTAAGGGCCTATTTAATTTACAACATTTACCTGGATGACATTTTATTCTCAAAATAAAATCATTTACATAATATAAAAATAGTTTTCTATTGACGACAAAGATGCAAAACATGCGTGCAGCACCTTGGCCTTTCAAAATATCTTTGGGCAACAGGACATGATAGTTGGCTAGCATAATCATGTATGTGAATAATCTTTAAGTACAATTACTATCATACCCTCAGTTAGTCATGAAATTAAAAAGGGATAGTTTTGATTATATGGGGCTAAATTCAGCACATACATGACTACCCCAAAAGCAAAGTTTGTGGGGAATAATAGCCATTTTCTATACTTTTTAGGCATAGGCAATTACAAAATAACACTTACTACCCTGTTTTCTCTGTATATGCTTCCATTAGGAGGTATAATTCGTCAGCATGACATTTCTTTTCGTTGTTATGCAGATGACATGCAGTTGTATTTGTTGGTTGAGTCAAACGACTTGAGCAAGCAAGGAAGATGTTAGAAACAGGATGTCCAATAATTTTCTTCATTTAAACACTGGCCCCCCCATCCATTTCAGATGAAGTTCGGTTGGCTCTAGGATTACTAGCAAAAAAATATTGTGCTTGTGGCCAGACATTTGGGAGTTTTCTTTGATCCAGATTTACAACTTGAATATAACACAAAAAAACTGGTGCAGTCATGCTTTTACAACTTAGAAACATTGCCAAAATAAGATCGGTTTTATCTTTTGAGGACATACATAAAATTATACATGCTTTAATTTCAATCTTGCCTAGGCTACTATAATGCTTTGCTTACATGCCTCAACAATAAGTCCCTAGGTAAACTCCCAGTTGTACAGATTTTAGCTGCCAGGCTTCTTACAAGGACTAAATCAAGGTCTCATATAACCCCAGTGTTGGCAGCTCTACATTGGTTACTGGTGAAGTTCAGAGTAGATTTTAAAATGCTACTTATCACTATTAATGCACTACATGGTCTGGCACCTGATTACATTAGTGACATGCTGAACCAATACTGCACTGTTAGGCCTCTCAGATCAGCTGAAAAAGGACTTCTGGCTGTCCCGGAGTCTAGACTGAAAACTAAAGGGAACTGGGCTATATGGGCCCCTAGACTCTGGAACATCCTATCACATAATGTCAGATATGTTATGTCAGTGCATTCTTTTAAATCTTACCTTAAAACTATTTTTTATAAGGCTTTTATGAATATTTTCATTGTGATTTCATAGTTTGTTTATTCTTTTTACTTCCATTGTTTTTTTTAATTATATATGCGTTTTATACATTTTTTTAATGTATTTCTATTTTATTGGGTGTAAAGCACTGTGTAATTGTACTAGAAAGGTGCTATACAAAGTTATTATAAAGTTATTATTACCCAGGAACAAAAATTGTGTTACATAGTGCTATCAGTCTCTTACATAAACTGAGAGGAATTTTTGCCCAATCTACAATACTGCTATAAATGTTCAAGGGCTTTCTTGCATGCATAGTTTTGCAAGGAATTTTGGAGTTCTCTCCATTTCTAGATGATCTGTCGGACAGTGGAATGACATACAATAGATTGCTTGGAAATGGCTTTGTAACCTCCCAAAACCATGGATATCAAAAATCATTCTTCTGGCCTCGGACAGAACTTTTGGTCTTGGCATGTGTCACCACACTCCCATATGGTTAAGAGCTAACCAGACCAGGTCCCTAATTTTCATGGAATGCTGGACCCTCAGAAGGTACTCTCTAGTGATTTTCTCATCATTTGCACTCGTTTTGGCCATTTTATGTGCTGGTTAAAGTAGGGGTGTACTAAAGAAAACGCTTCCCCTTTGACATCATGTGGTAGTGTGTAGATTGATGACAAGCAAAACCAATTCTAAATTCAGTCTATAACAACAAAATGTAGATAGTGAAAATCTTTTTTATGAGCTCATTTCCGCTTGCAATGCAACTTTTGTGGCTTGGGACAGTTTCAATTCATGAGTTAAGGCGGGGCTAATAATGCTAATTACAGGCTGGGACAGAGGTGAATAATGGCTTGATATGAAAAACATCTCTGTTGGCCTAGAAGAAAGTCAGGCTAAGCGCAATGTCACCCAAATATGAATCTAGGCCAAACTACCCCTTTAAAGTTATGGTTCTCATCATAAAACCTCACCTGTGAAATGGAGTGAAAGGGGTGTTATGGCATGGGCATCTATTCCTATCTACAAATCTGTACTTGCTGATAGCAGCAGCAGGAAAAAAATTCTGAAGTGTACAGAAACAGTCTAACTTTGTCATACAGCAAGACAATGACGATAATGACATTGCAATTACTGCATTTTCAAGTCTGTAAAGTTCTAACAACAAAAAAGTTTAAGACATGACATTTTCGATTTAAAAAAGAACTGCTGATATCTAAAACTCAAAATTAATATACATGTTAAAACTGCCATGAACTCTAAACATCTGGAAATAGTGCACAACTCACATAGCAATACATGATCAAAAATTTGGGGATTACATGGTTACATCAGCCTTTGTTAATGGTCCAAAAGACGGCTGAACAGCACTGGGTTACGTCACTGAATAAACTGACGTAAACCTCTCAGAATGTGTCTACACATTTATAGGAAATACTATATAAAATGTGCATGTCGCCTTGAATGGGTCAAACATTTGTCTGTGTAAAAGTGGATCACATAAATATTACCATATATTTTCCCGCAAAAAAAAAAACAATTCCTATCAGAAAGATACTGTGCATTCTACAAACCTGTTACTGTTAAATCCTATTAAGACCATAAAGACCACTTTTTCCTGTTGTGATTTACATAGAGCATTGAGCGCAGCCGTGCTTTTAATCTCTCTATACTGTACTTACAGTGAGGGAAAAAAGTAGTTGATCCCCTGCTGATTTTGTACGTTTGCCCACTGACAAAGAAATTATCAGTCTATAATTTTAATGGTAGGATTATTTGAACAGTGAGTGACAGAATAACAACAAAAAAATCCAGAAAAACGCATGTCAAAAATGTTATAATTTGATTTGCATTTTAATGAGTGAAATAAGTATTCGACCCCTCTGCAAAACATGACTAAGTACTTGGTGGCAAAACCCTTGTTGGCAATCACAGAGGTCAGACGATTCTTGTAGTTGGCCACCAGGTTTGCACACATCTCAGGAGGGATTTTGTCCCACTCCCCTTTGCAGATCTTCTCCAAGTCATTAAGGTTTTGAGGCTGATGTTTGGCAACTCAAACCTTCAGCTCCCTCCACAGATATTCTATGGGATTACGGTCTGGAGACTGGCTAGGCCACTCCAGGACCTTAATGTGCTTCTTCTTGAGCCACTCCTTTGTTGCCTTGACTGTGCATTTTGGGTCACTGTCATGCTGGAATACCCATCCACGACCCATTT
The DNA here is from genome assembly GCA_016801175.1 of Esox masquinongy. Taxonomy (NCBI): domain Eukaryota; kingdom Metazoa; phylum Chordata; class Actinopteri; order Esociformes; family Esocidae; genus Esox; species Esox masquinongy. The sequence goes on from JACXGI010000637.1 coordinate 86,920, forward strand.
TCAATGCCCTGGCTGAGGGAAGGAGGTCACCCAAGATTTGATGGTACATGGCCCCGTCCATCGTCCCTTTGATGCGGTGAAGTTGTGCTGTTAGCAGAAAAACACCCCAAAGCATAATGTTTCCACCTCCATGTTTGACGGTGGGGATGGTGTTCTTGGAGTCATAGGCAGCATTCCTCCTCCTCCAAACACGGCGAGTTGAGTTGATGCCAAAGAGCTCGATTTTGGTCTCATCTGACCACAACACTTTCACCCAGTTCTCCTCTAAATCATTCAGATGTTCATTGGCAAACTTCAGACGGGCCTGTACATGTGCTTTCTTGAGCAGGGGGACCTTGCGGGCGCTGCAGGATTTCAGTCCTTCACGGCGTAGTGTGTTACCAATTGTTTTCTTGGTGACTATGGTCCCAGCTGCCTTGAGATCATTGAGAAGATCCTCCCAGGTAGTTCTGGGCTGAATCCTCACCGTTCTCATGATCATTGCAACGCCACAAGGTGAGATCTTGCATGGAGCCCCAGAACGAGGGAGATTGACAGTTCTTTTGTGTTTCTTCCATTTGCGAATAATCGCACCAACCGTTGTCACCTTCTCACCAAGCTGCTTGTCTTGTAACCCATTCCAGCCTTGTGTAGGTCTACAATCTTGTCCCTGACATCTCTGGACAGCTCTTTGGTCTTGGCCATGGTGGAGAGTTTGGAATCTGATTGATTGATTGCTTCTGTGGACAGGTGTCTTCAGCTTGTTACCTGTATAAAAGACACCTGGGAGCCAGAAATCTTTCTGATTGAGAGGGGATGAAATACTTATTTCACTCATTAAAATGCAAATCAATTAATAACATTTTTGACATGGATTTTTTTGTTGTTTTTCTGTCTCTCACTGTTCAAATAAACCTACCATTAAAATTATAGACTGATCATTTCTTTATCAGTGGGCAAACGTACAAAATCAGCAGGGGATCAAATACTTTTTTCCCTCACTGTATTCCAAGTATTACTGCCCAGCCAACTAGACAAAACAAACTCGAAAACCAAATACTGTTACAGTACATCACAGCTCCATGTTTAATTCTAAGTCGACATGCACAATATAAAGCAAATAAAACAGGCAAAACGCTTCATCATAATACATAAAGGAAGCAGCAGGCAGTTTAACGGGTAGAGCATTTGATTTGTAATTGACGGACTCCTAGATCAAATCCCTAAGCTCTCATTCTACTGTTGAGTAAGGCAGTTAAACTGAGTTTCTCCCAGGTAGATGCTGTTAATGAGACTGTTGCAAAAAAAAAAAAAAATTCAAAATCTATATATACACATTTGATTATAAAAAGTATGTACAACTTTCCTACATCGCACATCCCTCTATTTAAACTGGTTATCGATGAGGGTGCCTTTCATCTTGGCTTTCTTTGCCTCCAGTTCAGCCTGTGGATTGAAAAAAGTACATATATGTAATATTTTAGCCATAGTTGGATTTATTGTTCAGGACACTGCTTAGAGACCCCAGAACCGCATCTTACCAAAACATAATACAAAAATTAATCCGTTGCCAGAACATGAGGAATTATTTTATAGCTAGTTTCTGCAGTCAACTTCAAAAGACTCAGCGACTCGCAAAGGGTGTGAGCACAAAGTACTGAAAACATGATTCTCAAAAAAACATACACGTTTTGGAAAACTAAAATTTATAATTGTGCAATATTGGTTCATTATCTTAATCAGTAATGAAGTAAAGGACCGCTTGATGGCAGTTTTGTGACAAACATCTTTAGTAAGGGATTTTTCTTAATGTTAAGGATTTTGCTGTGTTAAGACGTAAACACTCACACCCATCGGAAATCCTATCATAAAGCTCATGCAAATGACAGGAGTTGGGATACTCACCAGCTCTTGCAGTCTCTTTTTGCTCATCCCCTTCCTTTCCAACTGCTTCTCAATCACTTTAGCATTCTGGGCATACGAGTCAGCAATTTCTCTCTAAAGAAAAGCAAACAAATTATAAAATGCCTTGGATGTTTTTTTAAATCCATGGTAAGGTGCAAATGCATTGTTCTCATGAAGGGGTAAATAGGTGGGAATAAGTCAATGCATTAACAGACATTAGTTAACTTGTTAAAAGCAGCAAACAGAATATCTCTTGAATTTAAAAAATGACATTGCCTTCCTATATAACACAAAATAATTATTTAAGAGTAGGCCTTATTTGTTTAATCTTGCATTATAATATTGACAGATTTGACAAGGCATTGTATTCTCTTGCAACCTATAGATAAAAATAATAAGAAATCATATCAGCTTTCATTTATTAAAATGAATAAGGCTATTTAGTAGCCTTACAAATGATGTTAATTCATTTGTAAACTATTTGCAAACTAGTTTGCAAATAGTTGGGGGGGGGGGGGGGGCTGGGCGACGACACTCCCTAGCCTGGCTGTCTGTTCCGAATGATAAAGGCAAGCCAGTAAACGTGAACTAAGGTAGTTGTGAAAATGCAAGATTTGTTTTCAAGTATTATAGAAAATTAAAAAGAGCTACGTTCTACCCTGTTAGTTCCTGTGTTAATCAAAAACATTATTCCATTAAGGCTAAGTTATGTTATATTGAACAGTTATAACTAATACATAATCAGTAATATAATTCGCATTATATTATCGTTGTTGCCTTTATGAATGCACGTCGTTTTCTTAGCTGTACAAAAAAAGTTGTTAGAGAGGCCACCTGACACAGCAGGGGCAGAGGGCAGGATCGTATGCACAGCGCAATTCAAGGACGTTAAACCCTTCAACAATATTACAAATAGCCGATTCTTAACTTGTAAAATGTAATAACCAAAGCCTGAGGTTAGGTTCTTTGGGAAAGACTGATTTCCAAAAGCTCTCCGTTGTTGCTCTTTCTACAATTTGTATTTTTCTGTTGTGGTATGTGGATAGTCAACCACATTGAGTATATTTTTGAACATGAAGTGTAAGACCAATGGAAAATAGGGTAATACGGGAATATACCATGTGGCATCATGCCAGACTTTTCGCTCACAGCAGTGCATGGTTGTGAGTGAAGTTCAAATATAGAAAACACTTAGTTCAAATACACAAAAACAATGGCTGCCTAACATCTTCGATAGATGATGTTACTACTCTACAGCAGGTGTGAGTCAAAGTTCGAGACGGGTCCTCCTATGCACTTCAAGAGGCTGATATCACACTGCCTGCTGAACCAGGAAGTTCCTGAAAGAATATGAACTGGAGAAAACTGGATCACCGGAAAACAACTGATAGAAACTCCCAACCTACCACAAGGCATCACTAGAGTCTGACGAGATAAGACAGCCCTGTCTGACAGCCACATGTTCAAGGATGAAACAAAGAAACACAATAACAGCAAACCCACCGCCTCAATTTCTTCTTCCTCCTCATCAATGGTAGACACTGTGACAGAGCTGAATTTTCCCATGTCTTTGGTCCTTTTTGTCATCATTACCTGAAAAAAGTAATAATGAAAAAGTCAAATATCAAAGAAAGGATTTTTTATCAGATGTATATCATTGAAGTTATAGCTGTTGGACTATCAATGAAGCATGACAACAAAATACATGGGATTTCATGTTCTCCTTTCATTCGCTCAGAAATACTGACATAAAAAAAACCATTTCACTTTCTCTGGTAATTATTTTGTTACACACCCTGACTTTTTTAGGGGGCTCAGGCTTCTGACTGTAGACACTGGTGTTCCCAATTCCAAGTCCAAATTTGACAACAGCTCCATCAACAATGAATGTAACTGGGGTATTTTTTATTTGGTGTTGATAGAAAAGAAGTAGACCACACCTGCTCAGAAGGAAACCAACAGAAGGCAGGTCAATCGATACATTTTTTCTCTCTCTTGTTCAGTTCTCTTGCATTTTTTATATTGTGACAAATAACAGTTGTAAATTACAGTGATCTAATCAGACACTTTGGAAAACAACTAAAGAACTACAGAAGAAAATAAGCCACATAAAATCTCTTCTAAATACCAGAACAGCATCTATTTACATTAATCAATCATGTTATAAGTCTTTGTCAAAGAGCCTCTGCGGCCAGAGGTTCAACTGGGAGCACTAAAAATCACTCAAATTGAAATTATACTCTAATATTTTACTTACTTTCCACATTTCTTGCGATACTGCCGTTCAATTCCATCTGCCCTGTGATGACATTTTTGCAATATTTAACTACAAATCATATCAATCTACATGGCTACATTCCCATTTGCCATTTTCAGAAACATGTTCCTGCTCTAATTGAGCAATGTTAGCCTAACTCCACAAAGACATTTATCACATTTGGAATCAAACTCATGCAGACTGGTTGTGCAGAAGGTGTAGCATTCTGGCTAGTAGTTTTATATACCAGACAGAATAGCTGAGATTTTCCTGTACCTTTTAATGTATACATTCTCATCATCATCAACATTACAGAACTTATGTGCATGTTTGGCAGCATCTATTACTCTTGCTTTGTCTCTTGGCCGCATGGGAAGTTTCTCCAGTTGACAGTCTGCAAAAATAAGGGCAATTAATATCAGTTGTACAAATACAATTTGTCAACTAACCAATAAATTATTACATTTTCTTTAACGTGACAACATGTTCATTCTTACTACCCAGTTAGCTGCAAATAATTTAACCAAAAGCTTAATTATAATAAACAAAGACCCTCCATATTGGAAGGCAGGGGATTCCAATCTAAAATGTAGTGGCACAAGTCCATGTCTCTACCCACTAAAAGCTTGTGGTTAGGCACGCATAGGCACACAAAAAGCCAACATGCCTAGTGGACAGGCCCGTAAAGGCCCGTGTCCACTGGGCGTTTAGCAGTTTCGTGTGCCTTCGCTTGCTTTGCTGTTGGCTGGGCGCTTATGGCCGTGTACGTTCGTCTGTTCCGAAAAGGTTTTTGGTTTTCTTATCAACGAAGGAACTTACATTAACTAGCTTATGTGGCTAGCAGTATTATGATGTCAATCCACTTTTTTGAGCACAGGTAAGGATAAGGGATAATTAGGTTATTGAAAATAGACCAAATAAATCATCATTCAAGTTGTTCTATATAGGGGGAGAAAGTAGCTACAGGGTAGTAACACAGTAGCTAGTGTACTAGTGTTTGTGTATTTAATGACGACGTAGTATAGTAACTAGCTATTAATAATACCAAATGAAATGTCTTCCTGCTCAGTAGTAGGCCTAGTATTCTCAACAAATGATACGCCTTCCTGCTCATATTCCAAATGTATGAAGGGAATATTTGCATTTAAAAGGATTTACACGGAAAGATCTTCATACCAAACATGGATAGCGAGAGGAAGATGCTTGTTGCGTTTGCACTGCTGCTTCACCGTAGATGATTGCGCTGGCAGCACCGTACCTTTTGGGTTCACCCTATTCTACTGTCCCGAGCAACCCATGGGGAGTGCCATAGGCTTGTACAGGAGCTCCGCCATGACGACGGCTGGTTCCAGAGTTATTTTTGGCTTACCGAAGCCGAGTTTGACTAAGTACTGGTTAGAGTGGGACCCCGGATTGTGAGGCAGGATACCCTGTTTCGTCGAGCAATTGGTCCAACCAAACATCTCGCCATTTGTTATGGAAATCCGGACACAGCAATTATATTTTTTTCCCTCCATGTTGGTTGTAGAATAGTGAGATAGTAGGCTATGGTAGGAACTTTTCACAGCAAAACCGCGAAAAGTGGAAACAGACACACCATTTCTGATTGGCTATTAAAATACTAAATTGCAGAACCATGTAACATCGCTGTAACATATTTCATGTTTAACACTAACGTACACTGTTCACAAGTTAAAACAATTTGCACAACATGGGTCAGTTAATTTTCAGACGTGTTCAAAGCATGGCTACTGTAGGTAGCTACTGTACTAGTTAGATGGCTACATTGCCAACTGGAATTTAGGAGGCTACAGAAACTTACAAATGGAGCTAAACAGGCAGTCAAAGTCGCACGTGAGAACAGTGAGACGTTAGGCCACTACAAGCCCCGTGCCTTCTCAATAGGGAAGCTGTAATTCACTTACGACGCACAGTCGGTCGTGTTAATGTTTACTTCGTGCAAGGTTGAATACCGGCTAGTAGACTGCGTTAGCTAGCACAGATGCTAACTTGGCTACATAGCTGCCACGCTAAATAGTTATAACTACTCACCGAGAACCAACACCATTTGACCGCACAAACAATAATACACATGAAGGGGCTTTTCTCCGTCATCGTATTCCTCTCGATCTCGGGTGTCTGAACAAACAACACTTCGCGAAACAACCTTTGGCATGATTCCTACACTATTAGCTAGATGGTTCAGTCTTTTTCTTCTGCTGCTTGTTCTGAGTTCGCAACCAACTAAAAGGTGCATTTAACGCCACCTACTGTCCCGGAGTTTTAGGCCGCCATTTTCTGAATCTCAAATTGCATACTACACACTACGTACTACAAAAGTAACCTACGCACCTCGAGGGTGATGATGAAGTACGTACTGTTTAGTATATAGTAAGCTAGTATGCCTGTATTGGGACCGATTGGGTATTAAACTGACTGTTTCTTATTAAGTTTACTTCCACCACAAATAGCATTTATATATGAAGACGAACTTGACACTTACAAAGTTATTTCATTTCATGGTACAACAACGTTCGTTTTTCTTTCATACGCGAATGACATTGATGCAATAACTATCAATATAGGTGACGGTAACTGACTTTTTCGTCAAATGAAAAAACGAGACAATCGTGGAAACCCCTCCTCTTTTACTGCGCAAGGGGTTGTGGTCTACATTACCCCAAAAAGCATGTGGGTGCATACTTCGAAAATCCACCAGAAGTAGTAGACCATCCCGGAACTTTTTGCATACTATTTTCAGCGCACTATGGTTTGGGACATACTAACCCTCTCACATACTAATCTGGCATACTATATAGTATGCAAGTATGTGATTTGAGAATCAGACAGTCTTTCTTCTTCTTCTGCTTCTGTTTTTGGTTGGCAGATCGCATCCAACTGAAGGTGCATATACTGCCACCTACTGCACTGGAGTGTGAGAACGGTCATGGCCTCCCTACTTCATACCCTCATAATAATTCCTGTATTCCTAAGAAAACTCCTTTATAACCACCTCCTTCCCTGTCCCACCCCCAAGAACACTATCCATGTCCCACCCCCACTTAGCCTCCACAACTTTGTCATACATTCGCTCCTTATCTACGCCATACCTTTCACAGAAAAAACAAAACATGCTCCAATGTTTCCAACACAAAACACTCGTCACACATTCCTGTGTCATGTTTTCCCATGACTTTCAATGTGATGTTCAAACCCGTGTGCTCATACCACAACATGCTCCATACCACTTCCTCTCTCCTACACCCCCCAATTCCCATCTCTGCCCTCACAGACATATGTACTCTATAAAAAATTCTCCCTTTACTACCTTCACCCCACTGTTTTTCCCATAACTTAATCCCTGCTACCCGTATCAAGGACCTCCCTGTGACCCAACGGGTCCTGGACAACTACCTCCTGCCTCCTCGCAGCACTTTTCGCAACTATATCACTGTCTTTTCATTTACCTCCAATCCAGCATGAGATGGAACCCAACAAAACCTCACTACCACCCCCAATCTCTCCAATACCAGCAATATCCCCATCATCACACCCAACAAGTCTTCCCAATCTGACCTCTGATGTTTCACAGATTTCAACACTGCCGTTGAGTCGGAACAAATTACCACCTAGCCTGGTTTCACATCCTCCACCCATCTCAGACCAAGTATCACAGCCACCATCTCCGCCATATAATCCGACACATGATCAGTCAGTCTATGAGACAAACTCACTGGGAACTCAGGGACTTGCACCCCTGCACCCACCTTACCCCCTGCCGTGGCCTGGGACCCATCTGTATACACCCTTAAAAACTCATAAAAACAGTTGCTGCTATATCTCTCCACACACATGCTCATGTCCTCTTTGCCCCATTCCCTCCTGTCCTCAATCATACCCAAGTCCACACTTGGCCATGGTAAAAGAGTAAACCAGGTACTTGGCAAAATGTTAAATTTATTTATTAAATTATATATTTAATCAATGTAAACTTGTTTAATTCTATATATCTTCAATACATTTTACAAAAATGGTCATAGAAACTTCCAATCTGATGGATAGTACTCTAAGAATAGCTGTACTACTTGTTCAACCTGTGTTTCGGTGAAATAATAATTATGGGTTTATAAGCTGTTAAAATGGCCAGGTGGTAAAAGCCATACAGTTAAATGCTATTTGTGGTGGAAGTAAACTTTATAAATTAATGTTAGTCAGTTTAATACAGTGCTTAGTTGTGTCTTGCTAAATATTCAAACTTGGTGTGATGCTAATGTGTGAAAAAATAATCTAAGAGGTAGTATGTCCCAGTCAGTCCCTACAGTAACCTCTTTCTAATTTAACGAGTTGAATGTGGTGTATCAACCCTGTTATACATGTTGTTGGTTTGGATGTTAGTTAATGTAGGGAACTAGTTTCGAGAACCGTGGATTTTCGATTAATTGGATGCAGAACACTGCACACATAGTGCTTTGTGGCGTAGTGCTTAAAGACAGCCTGTCACACAGAAGACCCTGGGTCAAATCCAGCTGAGAGCACCAACATTCATTCCTTCTAATCGTGGGCTGGGCAAACTAGGCTTGCCAGTTTCCTTTTCTTGTTTGTTCATCTTCTTCTGTGGTGTTTTAAAGCAGTTAGCATCCAACATTATTGGTGCATTACCGTTACCTACTGTGCAGGAGTGTGGGTCAAATCCTGACAGCCTAGTTTCTCCTATACCCTTTTCAGACTAATGGAATGCAGTGCATTGAAAGCGATTTGGTAACTGCAGATTTGTATATCTGTAATGGCTCTGGCACATATAGGCATTTGGTTTACCCTCATAGCGAGAGCAGTTAGCACCTCTATTGCTTGGAAGACTTGACGTCACGTAGTCGTCTCAATTGAATTCATCCATTTATATGCTTTTTATATTCTTACTTGAATGTGTATAGCCCATTACCTGTCACAGGACTCAATATTATTCTATCATGGGAATTAATTTAAAACCAATTTATTAACCATTGCTTTGTGTGAATACATAATGAAAAACACAGATGTTCAGGTGAAATGCTTTTGCCTACATCAATTATATAACACTAGGTAACACGATTTTTGTTCCTGGGTAGTACGTGTGGACTTTGAATGCCGCTATCAAGGACAGTATAACAAGAACATGATAGGAGACGACATTTCGGGGCTGATTCGTGAAAGTAACTTACAGTATAATCGTAAATCTTGAAAAACTACTCATTTCAAAATCTTTTGTAGTCACTTTTGTATTACTTTAGTATAAATACATGTTCATTTGGATTCATATGTTGTTTTGTATCTGACTTTATGTGAATGAAAAGACAACAATTCGCCCGTTTTCTCACTGGAAATAGGTACATTTCAAAATATCACTGTCCTGGTCACAAAAGCAAAGTTGGTCAGGAATAATAGACATTCTTTATACTTTTGAGGCATAAGAAATTAGGAAATAACACTTACTATCCAGAAACAACAAAAAAAAAATAAACATTTGTTACACAATGCAATTAAATGTATAGTACAAATATATTATATTTAAATAACGTTGAATAATTCAACAATATTTCAATGTTTATTAGTTGTGTACTCTTTTTACCGAATGAGCAGTATAATACAAATATGTAGTAAATTGAGAGTAAAGAGTAAACAATGTGATTAAGAAAATAAAGAAAAGAGTTAAAATGGAAGTTAGGTATTATTGCTTCTATGTAAATCCATCAGTGCAATGGTTTGTTAAGTCTTGCGAAAAGTCAAAACTTCACTGTAGTTCAGGAAATTTAGTTTTGTTTGGTGGTCTCTAAGCAGCTCAGCCAGCTAGTATTGGCTTGGGCTAGGCCTTATTGATATGAACAGACGGTATCTGCCATTGAAATGTATTGGACAGAATTTTGGAATAACTGTAGAATCAAAGAATTTCATTTTTCAAGGGTGGGATGGTTTTGGAGGGAAAATGATTAGGGCAATTAGGGCTCCTAGTAGGCTCACAGACATGTTTGACAGGGTTGCATTCAAACTTTGCGTTTAACTTGAGGAAAGATTTTAGCAATGGGAACTAATATTTGAACATTGCCATTTGGAAATGTGTTTTGTTTTTGGAAATGTGTTTTGTGTATGGTCACTCTACCTGTCACATCATTTGTGTCAATGACTGTAAGTTGTGGTTAGGTTAGTGCAAGTGTACCATAGCTGGGTTGGTGCGCTGTGTGGATGTTGCTGCTATCACATTATTTTTAGCTGCTCAACTAATGTTCTGTGTCTGGTCAAAGCCAGGCCAGATTATGTGAGTGAAGTTATGCTGTCTGTCCTCCCACTCATCACTCAGTAATCGAAACAAATTAAGCACACTGCTCTCCAGATCCACTGCACTCATACTCTGGCTAGGGCTTGTTTTATTAAAATGGGACATCCTAAACATATTTGATTCTCTTGCATTAGAGCTAGATTATATGTTGGGCATATTAAGTAAATGATGCTGGGAATTAAAAAAATGTATTACTCAGTTCAATATAGTGTTTTAGTGGATATTTTCCCACAATAGCCATGGTTTTCAACAGTTCCTGCTGAAAGGAGAATTTCCTCCCAGGCTTATGCTTTTTAGCGGACTAAAGCAGGTTCTCTCACAGTATTTCATGTATTTTTCTCCTTACGTTCTTCCTTCAATTTTACCAAAATGCCCAGTCTTTGCTGATGAGAAGGATTCCCACTGTATGCTCCAACCACCACCATACTGTATGGATCGTGTGTCCTGAAGCATGGACAATGTTTGGTTAGTGCCACACACAGCCCTTCAAATTTAGTAAAAATCTTGGTCAGATCACATAACCTTTTCCCACATCGCAGCTTGGTCACTCTCAGGCTTTCTGCTAAACTCCAGTTATGCTTTCAGATGGTCGTTTTTCAGTAATGTATTTTTTTCCACACTCCCATGTATGCCAGTTTTACGCAAAGCCCTAGATATGTTTGGGTGGTTCACAATTATTCCACTTCCAGCCGCAGCCACTGAGCTACTTAAAAGCGTTTTATGGCCTCTCTGTGATTTCGCTTACCGGCCTATTTGAATGCTGAGTTTTGAGTGACGGCTATTTCTTAGCATTGCCTGGGTGGAGTGATAAAGCTTCCGCTTCCTGACCTGAAGTGATCCAACTGTGCTCACTGGGATTTCCAAAGACTTATATTATTTTGTGTCCCTAAAATATCCTTAATTTGTATTAACTTAATCTCTAACATCTATACAATCCATCTGTAGAAAACATCTGTAAATCTGTCTGTAGAAAACTTTAAATAAATGAATAATAAATATTTCCCAACATATAACCAATGTCTCAATAATTTATTTTGAATTTCAATTAAATCAAATGAAATATCAAACATAACGTAATGTCAATATAACAGTGATGTGAAAGAGTTGGTTAGAGCTTTGAATACTATTCCAAAGCACTGAATATAACTTTTTACTGTTACTGTTATTGTATTGGTAACCATTTTATTATAGCATCCTGTTTTTTTTGGTGTATTCCTAATATAACATGGCTAAGTGTTGTGTCCAGGGACTCTGCAATGCATCGGGCCCAAGAACAGCTCTTAACAGTGGGATGTTGTCTGTATACCACACCCCCTAGGGCCTTATTGCTCAAGTATACACTACCATTCAAAAGTCTGTGGTCACTTAGAAATGTCCTTGTTTTTTAAAGAAAATCTTTTTTTTTTGCCCATTAAAATAAAAATAAAATTGATCAGAAATACAGGGTAGACATTGTTACTGTTGTAAATTACTATTGTAGCTGGAAACAGCAGATTTTCAATGGAATATCTACATAGGGGTACAGAGGCCCATTATCAGCAAACATCACTCCGATGTTCCAATGGCACGTTGTGTTTGCTAATCCAAGTTTAACATTTTAAAAGGCTAATTGATCATTAGAAAACCCTTTTGCGATTATGTTAGCACAGCTGAAAACTGACGTGCTGATTAAAGAGGCAATAAAACTGTCCTTCTTTAGACTAGTTCAGTATCTACAGTATCAGCGTTTGTGGGTTTGATTACAGGCTCTAAATGGCCAGAAACAAAGAACTTTCTTCTGAAATTCGTCAGTTTATTCTTGAAATGAAAGCTATTCCATGCCAGAGTATTAAAAATATCATGCCGCCTACTTTCAGTTCGACCACCGTACAGTAGGCCTTTTCTCTTTTGAGAGGGAAAAAACATTACTCTTTTAACACCTAGCCTATGTCAGAACATTTGTAGAATCAGCATTCACTTTTGCGTTATTTTATCTTCTTCAGCAATATAACCACGCACTAAACAACGTCAAATAGACAGAAACTATATTATGTGTAAATAAGATAACTGACTAAGTACGGATTTTAATTAATTTATTATGTTTGCACTAGAGAAAAAGTTGAACCCTCAAAAAAGTGAACAATTGGGAGCAACCATTCCTGGTAAGAAAAGCATGAATATACAGTAGTAGGTCACCAGTGGACATCATGCATTCGGCTGCCACAGATTTACGTATACTATCTTATGTAGTCCCCTGAGACCAGGTTGATATATTATTAGTACTGTCGTAGTTTAATTTACTTGTCTCTTTCCATGTTATTTCCTATAATTGCGAGACAGAAGAAAACTGTGTTGGTGGAAACACTAGTAGGCTACACTAAAACCTCCCCGCAATAGTGCCTCATCAAAGTCAAGGGAAAATATTGCAAGCTTGTTGGCTACGTATCAAATTGTTCTAATTACCAGAAAATGTATTTGGAGAAGAAGATGGAGAGTTTAGCACATTATGTGTATGCAACATAGCGTCGCATGAATTACATAAATGTGTACTGTAACTTGTAAACTGCGATTATGTTCACATCAGCAGTGAAACTGCACTGCTGATATGAACATACTTCTGAAATACATCCAATGCCATTCTAGTTCTCATTATGCTGCTTGCTCAACAAGGAAATCAACACCTGAAACCTTACACGTGGAAGGAACCCACTCTCCCGTCTTCTACCTCGTTTGAGCGGACAGGCACTCAAGCCGCCAAAGGTAGTCGCTAGAGTGCAACGAGGCAAGGCCACCATATTTGATTACTAACCCTCCAATCCAGACATTTCTGGCCATTGTCTGTGGAACCTAAAACATTTTAAAAACATTAGGGGTGTTGGTGGGGAGATTACTTTTCAATAAAGCATTCAAGCTCTTGTAATTTTGTCAATTTAGGGGACAAAATCCTGTGTGTACCACCTTTAATGTGAAATGGGGTTAACCATTCAGACTTAAAAAGATAGGAGCAAAAGGAAAAGATCAATTTACAGGAAGTCCGGAGTAGAGTCCATCGTTGATTGTTAAAATAGAGATAAACACTTCTGTAAAACAAACAGTGAATGAAGATACACAGCTAAAGCATGGCCAGGACATAATTTTAAGTCATACCCTAGCCTACCACCCACTAAGGTGCCTAAGTCAATCAAATGTTTACAGAACAATGTGCTTTTTGACCATGGATTACAAGGTCTGCTCAAGCAAAAAATATTACAGTTTTTTATTTTCATTTTAAATGTATGTAAAGTCGATTTATCGATTTATGTGCTGTACTTGTCGATTAATGTTAATTTTTATGTCATGTTTGTGTCAATGTTTTGTGTGAATCCCAGGAAGTGGACCACCTTGAAAGAAATACTAACTAAATCATAAATCCTGAGTATGTTATAAACACTATGGCTAGTTCTGAAATTTGAGACACATCTAATCACAATAGTCAATTATATATTAACTCTGAATTTATCATAAAAAAATAGCATATAGTACAAACATAGATGGTTGCAAAACAGCTCTCCTGAGTCATCGTGTAAAGCTTGTTGCACCTTAAAACATTCCATGTGATTTTAGCATCCTCACTTTAGTCTGGCTCCTTTCACAGCAGCATTAAAACGGTAATTGATATGTAAGTATCATAAGCAAATTGTTGTACTAAACTAACCTTGTCTTTAACAACATTGGATTTTTTATAAAGAAATGTAATATTTTATTTTCATCTGAGCACTTTTGGATATGTTAGTGTTAGTTAATACATATGGTTTAGAATAGATTTCTAAATATTGCTAATAATTCTGCAGTCCTAATGGGTCATCACTGTCACCTGCGATTCCACACCCTGACAGTCCCCTGTTGATTACACCGTGGAGTGTGTCATGGAAATGTAACATAATGCTACAGGTGGCACTCTAAATTCGAGTCCTTGTTAGCCACTGGAAGCATGTGTCTGAGTTTGGCTGTCAGGCCGTCTCAGACCTTAGTTTTGTCTCGGTTCCCACTGCTGTCAGCACACAGAAGGAGTCCCGTATCCGAGCTACTTCGACTGCACAGAGGTGGCCAAACACTTTGTTGTACCACTCAGGAGATCGTCCCCTGAAAAATCACAACACAAGGTCAAATAAGACATTCTGTCCCAATTATACACTTCTATAGCCAAAGGATATTTAAAAGGTATTTACATTTAGAGTGTCCTTCTTTCAGCTAAATGATGTTGCATAATTATATTTTTTTTTATGAAAGGTGCAAATAAATTACATGAGCTCTTGGTCAACATGTTGTGGATTTAATCAGTTAATTATCAATCTCTCACCCAAGTATACACTTCTATAGCCGAAGGACATTTCCATGGTATTTTTATTTTGATTCTCCTTCTTTCAGCAAAAGCATGTGAATAAGTGCAAATAAATTACTTGAGCTCTTAGTCAACATGTTGTGGATTTAAACTTTTAGCTATCAAACTAATAAAAAAGTTGGTAATGAATATGAATACATAGATTAATTCCTGGTTTCCTACCTGAGATCTGCTCTGCAGTAGTGTGTCAGCCTGGACCGACCAATCCCTGAGGACTCAATTAGGACACGTGAGGTCAGTAGCACTGCCCGTAGCCCTGCCTCCAGGTGATTGTTGTTGTGGTCCACAGAGGAAGACACTAGCAGACACAGACCACTAGACAGGTCACAACACCACCGCCTAATTAGGAGAGAAATACAGCAAAATATAACATTAATTCAATTTTTGGTGTCAGTTAACAGCATGAGACTTTTTTTTTCACGATGAGCCAACATGTTGACTATCTCCTCAGAAAAGAGAAGAAACAGGTATGCTTGGCTTCTTCCTTTTACCCATGCCTCCCAAAAAAGCAAAACAAACAATTATTAAACAACTAATTGTGTCTGCCATATGTACCTCAGCACCACAAAGTCCCTGCGCGGATGAGGTGCCATGCAGTCTGTGACATAATGATAAATCTCTGTGTTGTTCTCTAAAGCCTCGATAACACAGCTGTGTAACAGGTCGTCATCCCACAGGTGGCGCTCTCGCATTACTCTGTGCAACACAGTCTGAGGCGGTGCCTCAATCTCAGTGGTCGCTTTCCAAAGACGGATGGGATGGCCGTCACCTACCTGCGGAGAGCAAATGGACTGTGAGCTTATGGTTCAGGACTGACAAGCTAGCTAACATGCCTTCACTTTCAAAGTGGACAGAACTGATTTTGTTGATCTGCAAAAGAAAGCAAAATTGTTTATAGGAACCAGATTCTTATCCAAGAAATAATCCAAGAAATCCTCAAAAATGTATTATTATGAACCACAAACTCATTCAAGGGTATTTTTTTCTTTTTACTATTTTCCACATTGTATAATATTATTGAAGACATCATATTTTGAAATAAGACATATGGAATCATGAAACAACCAAAAAGGTATTAGAAAGATTGCCGATAATTTAAAGTAGATCACTGCTTTGCACAATCTCTCCATTCTCCCAACCAGCTTCATGGGGTAGTCACTTGAAATTCATTTAAATTATTAGGTGTGTCTTGTTAGAAGTTAATTTGTGGAATTTCTTTCCTTCTTAATTAGCATTGACCGTTCAGACCGGAAACCAGAGTGGTCATTGGTAAGTGAAGTATCAGCTGACGCCGGGGATCGCTTCTATCACAATATCAGATTACATGCTGACTATTTAATAGTCAGGTTAGTCACTCAGTCTGATGTGCGCTGGTCTTACTAGCATGCAGGTGCGAAACCATCCACCATCATATACCATCACCATCATATACCATCACTATCATATCATATACACCATCCTGTGTTGGCAGTGAGTTACCCCAGGGGAGCACCTAAAGCCAAGACCTGTAAAATGATTGTGAATGTCTCCAATAAATGGTTAAACTAATACATGACATTTTCTGTCTGAAATGCATTTGAGCCAAAAAGTTGTGTTGTGACAAGTTAGTGTTATACAGAAGACCACCATTATGCTTGTAGTGTAGTAGTTCATTTCATGGCAAGAACAACTCAAATAAGCAAAGAGAAACTTAAGTCCAACTTTAAGATGTGAAGGTCAGTCAGTATGGAAAAGTTTAAGAACTTTGAGTGCAGTCGCAAAAAACATCAAGCGCTATGATTAAATTGTCTCTCATGAGAACTGCCACAGGAAAGGAAGACCCCGAGTTAGCTCTGCTGCAGAGGATAAGGTCATTAGAGTTACCATTCTCAGAAATTGGCAAGTAACTTCACCTCAGATTGCAGCCCAAATAAATGCTTCACAGAGTTCAAGCAACAGACCCATCTCAACATCAACTGTTCAGAAGAGACTATGTGAATCAATTTATGGCCTTAATGGTCAAATTCCTGCAAAGAAACCACTACTAAAGGACACCAACAAGAAGAAGATATTTGCTTGGGACAGACAATACAAGAAATGGACATTAGACAAGTGGAAGTCTGTCCTTTGGATTTGAAAATTAATTAATTTGAAATTAATTAATGATTCAAGCACATCAATCAACAGTCAATTGATTATATTTCTTTATCATTTCTCAAATATTAAATATCAAAATAATTTGCACCCTTGTTTTAGCACTTAAAAAAGGTTAATAGTCCCCTATCAGGCAAGGTACCACGGTTCCACTGGTTTTGAACTTCCTTAATTACAATATTCCTAATTGGGGTAATTGGTATATTTGGGGTTATTTACAAAATAATGTTGCACCCACTGGCAAACAATCATTTGTGTATTTTCATTTGTGTGCTTTTTCCCATGGTGACAGAAAATTGCAAAATTGTTTTCATACACGTTATCTAATTTCAGTACACCAGTAAAACATGAATCCATGGAAAGGGAATGTGTTCTCCTTGGCGTACAGTATGTACCAGCAAAAATGCCCGGATAGAGTGAGAAATGTGATAAGTATCAGAACAGTTTGGCAAGAGGTGCGAAGAGGAATCATGTTCGACTAAAGTTTTACCTTATTTTCTTTGCAATAAATATAAATCAGTATCTGTGTTTTTTAATCCGCTAACTTATCAAGAGTGCCAATCAGTGTTTCCTCTGGAATGTTCTGTTGCTGTAGAGGGACTTTCCACGTGGAGGGGTCTTTTATTAAGGGCTCATTCTACTTCATTATCAATGTGTTTAATTCACATTAAATTTAGCAGTCTAACCTTTTACAGTGTTTTACAGGCATTTATGCCAGTGTCACAGAAGATAACTAAGAATATATATTAAATCAAGTCACTTGATAGATCAGCGTTAGTTTCACTAAAATGTACTAAGATTAGGAAAAGTCACGTAGGTCGTCTTCTGAAACCAATTTTAGCCATTTTAAATGTAGTGCTACTTCTGGTGGATGGGGCAATACCAATCATATATAGCAATACAAAACTATATGTTCTGTAGTAGAGTAGTACAGATTAAAACAACTAGATCAAAGCCATATTAACGGTATTTCCACTTATGTGTTATATAACCATGGTTTAAATCTGTCAATTTCAAGCCACTTTTGGTCAAATTCAGACTGCCGGTGCTCGCTCTCTCCTCTCTTTCATTTCCTCATCCTTATGCTTTCCTCTCTCCTATCTCCTTTGTTCTATTCTGTTCCTTATCCTGTCTCACTATCAAGATTCTGCCTCTTCCCTGCCTGGTCAAGTAAGGCATACACTTTTTATAAAAACACTAACTGAGATTAAACCTTAATATATTACCTAATTTTATTTTATTAAGGTAATGAGATACCTAAGGTTTATAGCTGCTTGTAAAATCACACACACATTTTCCAGTGCTTAACTAACACAGTAACAGCTGACATTGTAAGTATAGAAAACTTCATTTAATTGAGACTGTCATTAATCTAGTTGTAACATGACACTCTCTCCCATCTCCCCCTTTCACTGTGGCTGCTGCAGCTTTAAATACTTTTTTATGCCAGATAAAAACTGTTCATGTTGCATGAGCAACTAGCCAACCTGGCAAAATAGTACTGTTGCTAGCTAGCTTGCTTTGCCTAACATCAGAGTTTCTATCTCAATAGAGCTGTAGATACAATTGTGGCAGCAATATCGATTCATCTAAATGTGGGGAGAATATTGTGTTTGGTTGAATACCTAGCAATATAGCTAATTGATATCATCAAGCAAAACAAACAACCGGTTCCTTGAACGTACATTTCTCCAATGACTGGCACACTCTCCTACAGTACCTCGGTGTGTATATTGAAGTGATTTATGTTTCGTGCAGCAGGAAGAACAAATGTTTCTTGCTCCGCTGGTCTGCATAGAGCATTCTGGATTCAATGGCTGGCTCCAACTATGAGGACAGGGCACTCAGTTTTTTTTTATTTACACATGCAAAAAAGAGTACATTAGCTCAATAACATAAAGAACATTGTTTTACCCCTGCCGATTACATACCAAGCAAATGAAATTCACGTCTAACAAAACGCTATTTAGTTTTTTTTCTTGCTGTGGCGACAATGATTTTGCCGTGATGGAGCACCCCTTTAAAACCAATGCAACGGAAACACTGGTTCCAATATTTGTGAAGGTGACATACTGTATATTTGACTATATACAGTGTAATTTATTTCTTCTTCCCTTTACATTATTTTCTGTCATGAATGTCTATTCCCTTTTTCAGTTTTGGTTGTTCATTTTTTTTTTCAAGACCTGTGGCGTGGGGGTGCTGAAATGGAGCTTCAGCGTCGTGCCACCGTACCCTTAGGGCACCTCAGAGGAGAACATTGGGGCTGCTAACCCTAACTCCTAAACACAGCCCAAACCAAGAGTACTGACAAGCCACACCTGGAGTTCATAAGGGCTCGTCAGGGCAAGGATAAAAGGGACTCCCAGACAAGTATGGGGAGGAGAGTCAGGAAATGCTGGCTGTGGCTTTGTGTTTCTGTATGTTCCAGAAAGTGAAAGCGATGCAGACTGAGCCGACTGCCAGAAGACAGGTTCCCTTGCTACGGCCTGCGCTTCAGTTACCCTTGTTGACCCCCTTGGTCGCTGCGTGTAATTATTTTCCCTTTTTAGTTTGTGTTTAGAGTTATAATAAACACCCAAGTGCTTCCCAGCAGCTCCGCGTCAGGCCTCTTTGTTCTTCACACTGCTGCAACCCGTACTGGTGAATTGATGCTATCACCACTATACTAGGACATACATCAGTGTTAATCTCTGTATTGTATTAAAATTGAACAAAACTTGTAGTTTGTAGATTAGATGTCAGTTGTTACCATGTTGTCATTCTTTAAACAGCCTTTGTGGCAAACAGAATTGCTATGGCTGGAAGCACTTCTGCCTGAGGCAAAACTAATATTGGTATCTACTGTTCTATGATTGATCTGAGTAGTACATTGTTTTTTTGTGAAAGCATTAGCATTACTATGCAACAGTGTTACTAAGTCATACCTTTTTGTATGTCAACTCTGTGTTCTCTGGGCTCTGGGCACTGTGCCATCCTTTGGTCTTTTCTGTTGCCTCCCTCAGAAGAGCCTGGATGTTATCCTCCAGGTAGGCTCTGTAATCAACAGGCTCACCCTTCATGTTCAGGCCCATGCCGTGGAGAGGGAGTGGCTGGGCATCTGCTGCAACGTAGGAATTCCTTGACTGCAACATCATCTCATGAGGGATCTGTCACCAAATAACAGGGCAATTGGGTTATTTTTAGAATGAAATACAGAGATTTATATTTAGCAGTTGCCATGTACAGTATGTACAATACTGTGTGAAAGTCTTAAGCCATCTAAGAAAAGAGTTTCATGTTTGTGCAGTAAGTTGTTATTTGACAGTAAAATAACACTAGACGTCTTTAGAATAAATACAAAAAAAATGTTAATACAAATACAACCCTATTTCAAAAAAGTTGGGAGTCAAAGAAAAACAGAATGCAATGATTTGCAAATCATGTAAACACTATATTAAAAAAATGGTACAAAACATCAAATGTTGAAACTCAGACATTTTATTGTTTCTTGAAAAATGTATGCCCACTTTGAATTTGATGCCAGCAACACATTTCAAAAAAGCTGGGACAGGGGCAATAAAAGACTGGAAAAACTGTTTAATGCTAAAAAACCTCATCACAATTAAATAGGTTAATTGGCAACAAATCAGTAACATGATTGGATATAAAAAAGCATCCCAGAGAGGATGAGTCTTTCAGAAGTAAAGATGGGGAGGGGTTCACCACTTTGTGAAAGATTGCGTATGCAAATAGTGCAATAATTTAAGAATAACGTTTCTCAAAGTAAAATTGCTAAGAGTTTGGGGATCTCATCAAATACAGTTAGGTCCAGAAATAATTGGACACTGACACAACTTTAATTTCAGGGAGCTGTCAAAGGAGCTCTCAATGCAAGTGAAACAGGTCTTCCTTAGGCTGCAAAAAAAATCCATCAGTACGATAGCAGGAACATTAGGAGTGGCCATTTGAACTATTTGGTACATTCGGAGAAAAAAAGAACGCACTTATGAGCTCTGCAAAACAAAAAGTCCTGGACGTCCACGGAAGACAACAGTGGTGGATGACAACAATGATCCTTTCCATGGTAAAGAAAAACCCCTTCACAACATCCAGCCAAGTGAAGAACACTCTCCAGGAGGTAGGCATATCATTATCCAAGTCCACCATAAAGAGAAGACTTCACAAGAGCAAATACAGAGGGTTCACCACAAGGTGCAAACCATTCATAAGCCTCAAAAATAGAAAGGCCAGATTAGACTAGCCCAGTTCTGGAACAGCATTCTTTGGTTAGATGAAACAAAGATCAACCTGTACCAGAATGATCAGAAGAAAAATGTATGGAGTAGGCTTGGAATGGCTCCTGATCTGAAGCATACCACATCATCTGTAAAACACGGTGGAGGCAGTATGATGGCATGGGCATGCATGGCTTTCAATGGCACTGGGTCAGTAGTGTTTATTGATGATGTGACAGAAGATAGAAGCAGCCGGATGAATTCTGAAGTGTATAGGGATATATTGTCTGCTCCAAGTTGATTGGACGGCGCTTCACTTTACAGATGGACAATGACCCAAAACATACTGCGAAAGCAACCCAGGAGTTTTTTAAAGCAAAGAAGTGGAAAATTCTGCAATGGCCAAGTCAATCACCTGATCTCAACCTGATCAAGCATGCATTTCATTTGCTGAAGACAAAACTTAAGGCAGAAAGACCCACGAACAAACAACAAATGAAGACTGCTGCAGTAAAGGCTTGGCAAAGCATCACAAAGGAGGAAACGCAGCGTTTGGTGATATCCATGCATTCCAGACTTCAAACAGTAATTGCCTGCAAAGGATTCTCGACAAAGTTTTTAAAATGAACATTTTATTTATGATTGTGTTAATTTGTGCAATTACATTTGATCCCCTGAAATAAGAGGACTGTGTATGAAAATGGTTGCAATTCCTAAATGTTTCATACAATATTTTTGTTCAACCCCTTGAATTAAAGCTGAAAGTCTGCACTTCAATTGCATCTCAGTTGTTTGATTTCAAATCCATTGTGGTGGCGTACAGAGCCAAAATTATGGAAATTGTGTCAGTGTCCAAATATTTCCAGACTTGTTTGGTCAGGGATGGACAGTACAAGTACATCTCAAAAAATTTGAAAAAGTTTACTTCTTCCCGTAATTCTATTCAAAAAGTGACACCTTCTTATATTCTAGATTCATTACACATAAAGTGAAACATTTCAAGCCTTTTTTCTTTCAGTCTTGATGATTTCGGCTTACAGCTCATGGAAATCAAAAATTCAGTATTTCAAAATATTAGAATAGAAAATATAATACAGAAATGTTGACCTAAGAAGAGCTCTAATCAGCTAATTAACTGAAAACACCTGAAAAGATTTGTTCATTTATGAACAAGTATGTTCATTTATGCACTCAATACTTGATCAGGGCTCCTTTTTCATGAATTACTGCATCAATGCGACGTGGCATGGAAGCAGTCAGCCTGTGGCATCAGCCTGTCAGGTGTTATGGAAGCCCAGGTTGCTTTGAAAGCGGCCTTCAGCTCGTCTTTGTTGTTGGGTCTGGTGTATCTCATTTTCCTCTTGACAATCCCCATACATTCTCTATGGGGTTCAGGTCAGGCGAGTTGGCTGGCAAATCAAGCACAGTATTACCATGGGCAGCCAACCAGTTACCAGTCATTTTGGCACTGTGGGCAGGTGCCAAGTCCTGCTGGAAAAGAAAATCAGCATCTCCATAAAGCTTGTCAGCAGATGGAAGCATGAAGTGCTCTAAAATCTCCTGGTTGACGGCTGTATTGACTCTGGACTTGATAAAACACAGTGGACCAACACCAGCACATGACATAGCACCCCAAATCATCACTGACAGTGAAACTTCACACTGGACTTTAAGCAACTTGAATTCTGTGTCCTCCAGACCCTGGGACCTTGATTTCCAAATGAAATGCATAATTTACTTTCATCTGAAGAGAAGACTTTGCACCACTGAGCAACGGTCCAGTTCTTTTTCTCCTTTGCCCAGGTAAGACGCTTCTGATGTTGTCTCTGTTCAGGAGTGGCTTGACACTAGGAACGCGTCACTTGTAGCCCATTTCCTGGACACGTCTGTGCGTGGTGACTCTTGATGCACTGACTCTAGCCTCAGTACACTCCTTGTGAAGCTCCCCGAAGTTTTTGAATCAGCTTTGCTTGACAATCCTTTCAAGGCTGCGGTCATCCCTGTTGCTTGTGCACCTTTTCCTACCACACTTTTTCCTTCCAGTCAACTTTCCATGAATATGCATTGATACAACACTCTGGGAACAGCCAGCCCTTTCAGCAATGATCTTCTGTGTCAATGAGTGTCTTCTGGACAACTGTCTAGTCTTCCCCATGATTGTGGTTGTGTGTACTGAAGGCTCAGGGAGTCAATTAGCTGATAAGAGCTCTTCTCAGGTTGACATTTCTATATTGTACATTTTTTTTCTAATATTTTGAGATACTGGATTTTCTATTTCCATAAGCTGTAAGGAATGATCAAGACTGAAACAAAAAAGGCTTGAAATGTTTCACTTTATCTGTAATGAATCTACAATATGTGAATGTGTCACTTTTTGATTTGAATTACGGAAAAAAATTAACTTTTCCACAATATTATAATTTTTTGAGATGCACCTGTATTTATGACAAATGTATTTAAAATACGTATTTCAAATACAAAACAGGATTTAATTTTTAATTTTAATTTGTATTTGATAGGGTTTATGAAAATTATGAAAACTTTTGTGTTTTGTATTTTGTAGTTTAAAATTACTGTAAAATACTTTGTGTGAAGTCTACTGCACATGATGACATCATAAAAATGCTACCTCTGATTGGTGTCTACTCAGTAATTTGCCCAGATATGTTGAGATCAGAACAGAAAAGGTATCCATACCCGAAAAAAAGGGTCAAGGTGAAGAACTTGTAGGTTGCCAGCTTTCCATCGATTTTCAGCATAAATTTCTACAATTTTTAACAGTTCATGTTAAGCTTTGGTGTTCATTTGTGTAGCCTAGGCTAAATCGTTTACCAATTTACGTAGTGTTCTAGCTAACTATTTGACCTGAGTCGCAGCCTTCACAGATAACGTTAGCTTGCTACTTTCAGCCTTTGTTAAGTTTTTATCAGTTGTGCATGAAGATACGAGATAGGGTACGAGATTGTACCCTAATTGAAGTAGCTGTTTAGATCGGGATCATGATTTTGCATACCATTGCATAAATGACTGCCTGACACATAACTTATTATATTTATGATTAACAATCAAATGATTGATTACTTAGAAACTAGTTGCTATGCATAAACGTGCCATCAGTTGTGTTCTTATGAATTATTTGTTTGTCATTAAGTCAGTGCTGCTGATGCAAAGTAGGCCCTTCATTACCAAAGACCAAGTAACTAAATTAGGATACAATTATGAGTCCTTTGCAAACTGTTAGTTAAACATTAAACTGTTGGTTATTTTAAAACTAACCATCTGTGTGACCACAGGGATATGTGAATATTTTATCTGTTAACTGGCTACATATGTCAGATTTATCGCATGACTCGTTAGGCAGAGAAAAGCTGTTGCTATCAAACATTGTCTACTTAATCAACTGAGTCATTGTACTGGTGAAGGGATAGATGAAATAGGCCGATAGATGGGAGGTTTGCGAAGTGATTTCATGCTCCCTTGTAAAAGTATTTTTAGTATTTTTAAAATACAAAAATATAGTTTATTTCGATACATGGTGTGGCTGCTGTATTTTGTATACACTTTTGATACACTTAAAATTAAGGTATTTGGAATTTTATTTTAAAATACATTTTTATGTATGTTTGCCCATCTCTGTGTATGATGCATACTATCATTAAAAGATTCAGAAAATCCCAAAAAATCTCTGTACACAAGGGACAAGGCCAATAACCAATATTGGATGGCCGTGATCTTTGGGCCCTCAGGTGGCACGGCATTAAAAACAGACATGATTCTGTAGTGGACATCACTGCATGGGCTCAGGAACACTTCTGAAAACCATTGTTTGTAAACACAGTACGTTGCTTCTTACACTAATGCAAGTTAAAACTCTACCAGGCAAAGAAGAAACCATACATAACGCAACATTCCGAAATGCCAGCTCCTTCTCTAGGCCCAAGTACATTTAAGATGGACTGAGGTGAAGTGGAAAATGTCCTATGGACTGACAAATCAGAATTTTACGTTTTTTTGGGGAGTCATGGACGCTGCATCCTCCAGACTAAAGACCATCTGGCTTGTTATCAGCACACAGTTCAAAAGCCTGCATAGGTGTTTAGTATGGGGGTGCTTTAGTGCACATGGCATGGGTGTCTTGCAAATTTGTCAAGGCACCAATAATGCTGAACAATCTATAAAGTGGATATAAAAAAGTAAAAGTCTATAAAAGTCTGCACACCCCTGTTAAAATGCCAGGTTTTTGTGATATAAAAGAATGAGACAAAGATAAATCATATCAGAATTTTTTCCACCTTTAATGTGACCCTGACTAAGGCCCCGGTTCCAGCTGAAGAAAAACAGA
>JACXGI010000637.1:112522-124078 GCA_016801175.1 Esox masquinongy
ACTGTGGGTATGGTGTTCTTTGGGTGATGTGCAGTGTTGTTTTTGCGCCAAACATACCTTTTGGAATTATGGCCAAAATGTTCAACCTTGGTTTCATCAGACCATAACACATTTTCCCACGTGCTTTTGGGGGACTTGATGTTTGTTTTTGCAAACTTCAGCCGGGCTTGGATGTTTTTCTTTGTAAGAAAAGGCTTCCATCTTGCCACTCTACCCCATAGCCCATTCATATGAAGAATACGGGAGATTGTTGTCACATGTAGCACACAGCCAGTACTTGCCAGAAATTCCTGCAGTTCCTTGAATGTTGCTGTAGGCCTCTTGGAAGCCTCCCTGACCAGTTTTCTTCTCGTCTTTTCATCAATTTTGGAGGGACGTCCAGTTCTTGGTAATGTCTCTGTTGTGCCATATTTTCTCCACATGATGATGACTGTCTTCAGTGTGTTCCATTGTATATCTAATGCTTTGGAAATTATTTTTTACCCTTCTCCTGACTGATATCTTTCAACAATGAGATCCCTCGGATGCTTTGGAAGCTCTCTGCGGACTATGGCTTTTGCTCTGAGATGCAACTAAGAAAATATCAGGAAAATCCTACTAGAACAGCTGAACTTCATTTGTGATTAATCAGAGTCACTTTAAATGATGGCAGGTGTGTAATGACTTCTATTTAACAAGAGTTTGAATGTGATTGGTTAATTCTGAACACAGCCACATCCCCAGTTATAAGAGGGTATGCACACTTATGCAACCAGGTTATTGTAAGGTTTTTATTTTTCATTTTTCCCCCTCGAAGATTTCAGTTTGTTTTTCAATTGAATTGTTCATATTATAGGTCACATTAAAAGTGGAAAAAGTTCTGACATGATTAATCTTTGTCTCATTCTTTTACATCACAAAAACCTGGCATTTTAACAGGGGTGTGTAGACTTTTTATATCCACTGTATAGGTTTTGGAGCAACATATGCTGCCATCTAGACTATGTCTTTTTCAGGGAACGCCTTGCTTATTTTAGCAAGACAATGCCAAACCACAATCTGCACATATTACAACAGCATGGCTCTGTAGTAAAAGAGTCAGGGTGCTAAACTGGCCTGCCTGCAGTCCAGACCTGTCATCCATTGAAAACATTTGGCGCATTATGAAATGAAAAATACGACAAAGGAGTCCTCGAACTGTTGAGCAGTTGAAATCCTATATCAAGCAAGAATGGGAATACATTTCACTTTCAAAACTACAGCAATTGGTCTCCTCAGTTCCCAAACACTTACAGAGAGTTTAAAAGAAAAGGTGATGCAACACAGTGGTAAATATGAACCTGTGCCAACTTTTTTGAAACGTGTTGCTGACATCAAATTCAAAGTAAGGTATGTATTTTTCCAAAAACAGTAACATTTCTCAGTTTCAACAATTTATATGTTGTCTTTTTACTATTTTCAGTTAAATATAGGGATACATGATTTGCACATGATTGCATTCTGTTTTTATTTGCATTTTACACAGCGTCCCAATTTTTTTGGAAATGGGGTTGTTCAATAAAAAGGTAACTGATATCTCAAGAGATGAGTAGAAGCAATGTTAAACTTAATTAAAAAATTAAGTTTAAAAAATTTGGCAAGTTGGAGATTTCATCATCTGGCCACCACTTCATTGAATTTCCTTCTGACCTGCAAGGAAGTTACCTTTAATTACTGTTAATCAGATGTATTGTGTCTTCCACTGCGTTTTCTATCTTCAACATGCCCTGTTTCTTTACATTTCTTAATGAGATTTCTTCTACCCATCTCACAATATTTCAATTACCTTTTGGACAACAGAACAAGTTAATTTTATTAATTTTATTAATTAACATGTATTCATTTTTTTTTTGTTAACGTGTATCAACTAATTATCTACTAACATTAACCCTAACCCTAATTCTAATGTTATATTGTGTTTTTACAAGCAAATACAAATGTACTGCAGAGATAAAAGTTGCTCTGAAGGTTAATGCTCTTCAAAATAAAGATAAGTTACTTCAAAGACTGCATGTATTCTGAGCAATACCTGGAATAATTTTTTGCAATCCACAATCATGTGGCTGAGTCCTCGAGTGGCAGCCATGTTCTCACTCAGGTCTTTATGGTCTAGTTTTCCCCCAGCCCCCCTTCGGTGGATTAATCTGGCACAAAGATAGAATATAGCAAGCAAACATTACAATCATTTAGGCTTTGAGTTCAACCATGGTACAATGTTGTCAATATTGAGCATTTTGGTTAAGAAACAGTCAAGTGCCAAACAGATTGTACCACACAGTCCTGAGACATTGTTTGTTTATAGTTTTGATTTGACACATCCATGAGCATGACAACAGCAGAGCCACTAAAGGACAATTGTCTCCTAATAGTGATGTACTAGTAATAGTAATAGTGAGTACAATTTCCAAAGTCATTAAGTGCAATGCAGCACAGAATTAAATACAACTATAAATGCCATGTCACACAAGTAGGTAGATCCATGCATACCAATACATACCTAGGAGAGGTGCCCTCTTTCTTGGAGACATTAAGGTGCAGGATGGAGGGGGCCAGGCACACAGCCAGGTTCCCAGCCGTCATCTGGTTCTCCTCAGCGGAGGCAATGTCACTGAGAAAGTAGAGCAGCGTCTGTAGTACCTCTCGGTTCTCGTCAGGCAGGAGGATGACAGCAGCTTGGGCTGCTTGAAGATGTATATCCTTAGGAACACCTAGGGCATTTACAAGAGATACATCACTGTGGAATCTCTGTTGTTCTGATGTGTAAGATGGTAATGTGACCAAGAACACATACCTAACATGGAATTTGAAAATCCTTATTTTGTTAGTTTTAAAATCTTAGCATGGTACGGATGAAAAGAATTATGACATTTGAATGCACTAGGTAATCAAAGCAGTAGACATTCCATACATTATAACCAGACATAAAATCTAGAAGATTACTTAATGCCATGTTTGCAAAACCTACATAAATCCTAATTGTACCTGCAAAATCCCATCTGGAGTTTGTCATAGAGTACAGTATCATTACCAATACAGTTTCAAGCTGATTGACTTTTCAAAGGAGACTCTCTAGTCAATGGTAATGCCCTGAGGAGCAACTTGAAGCAGACATGGGAGTTCAAAGCTTCCCAGAGTGGGTGGATGGGGAGCATTTGGCGCTACTGACTCACACTGGTAGATCTGTAGGAAGGTTTCAGTGAGCTTGGTAGTGAGGACGGGTTCAGGCAGGTCTCTGAAGTACTGCTTTAGCAGGTCTGCCACGTCATAGGCTGACTGGCCCTCGTAGCTCACATGGTCTGGAGAGTTTTCGTTCAGCTGACGCAGAGTCTGGATCCTTGACTTCACCCCAGATTTACGGAAAATGCCAACCTTCCCAAGAATCAGAGTGAAAGATAGTTGTAATTGTCATTGATGTATTAGCATCATTCATTCATTTTATTGTTTTATAATTCTTTATATAATGTATATATCATCAAGTACCTTAAATCTCAATACAAAGAAAGTTACATCTGGAGCGAAACTCATATTAAATTAATATGGTTATTCTCACACTGTAGCATGAGGCAACACAATCATTTTAAGGGGATGAGCGTGACTGTACCTTTTCTAGACATTGGCTGCGGAGGTAGCGCATGGCCTGCTGAATGCTTTGTGGTAGTGGTTGACCACTCCTTCGGACATTGATGATTGGTGGGACACCAAAGACCCGCTTGTCCCTGTAGTCAGAAACCTTACTCCTCTTCATAAACTTAGGAATTGACCTGCCCAAAAATTGGTGTAGATTCAATCTTTTGATGTGGAGATCAGTATATAGTATACATCTGTTGTGGGTGAATTGGTAGTTGTTATACAGTGTGAAGTAAAAACAAAATTAAAGTAACGTCAGATATTTTCCCTAGACATCTGTGGTCTTTTTTGGGTGAAAATGGTTTTGTTCATTATATTATACTTGGGACAAGAGTATCCATTTTGCCTGATGCTTATTCATATGTTTTTTTTTCAAGTGAGACATTAGTGAGAGTAGTTAAAATAAGCTGACTGTACATTGTTGATCAGGTGAGAGGAATTATGCTAATTTACATCTGGCATTTTAGGCATGGCAACTGCAAAAATAGATAATATAAATATTTCATTTACCACTCTCAAGTTCCTTATAGGTCCTACCACTCACCAGCTCCAGCCATGTTTGTTGGCTTCACAGTACTTCTCCATGATAGCAGTGAGCCGGAGCAGAGAGAACTTTTGCAGCAGGTTAAGTTGAGCGGCTGATTGGCGGTTAATCTCCTGGGATGCTGAAGTTAGGCTCGGCCTGTGAGAGTTCTGGAAACTATGCCACCGTAGCTTCCTAGAGAGAGGGGAAATATCTTGGTTAACACTGTTTTGTGAGAGTCCCAAAAGTGTTTCCGTAGATGCTCTACAGATTATCTACTGACTATCAATATCCTTTTAATTATTTACTAACACTAACCCCAACCTTAACCTTTATCCTAACCCTTACCTTAATCCTTATTCTAAACATAAACCTATCCTTTGCAAGCAGTTAGTTATCAACAGATAGTTTGTTGACAGTATAGCTACCAAGAGAACATACACAGATGGCAATTGGGACTCTCAAAATAAAGTGTGACAATGTATGGGTAATAAAGGTGAATGATAGAAATTTGTGGTTTATACTAAATACAAATACATTGATTTATGGAATCATAATGTAATGGACCATGATTTATTATGTAAACCAGATATATTATTTAACAAATCCCCCTCTGTATTAACAATGATGTTGATGATAAATTATTAATCTTTAACTAGGAATTTAATGTTGTAGACATTGTATGTTTTTAAGACTAATCATATACATTTTGTCAACATGAAACTGCACTTCTACTATAGCCATTGTACCTTCTATAGCTTATTTAATAGTCTTGAGGAGGATGTGCTCTGGAGGACTTTTTATGTCTTTTTTATTTGGTGAAGGCAAGGACAATGTTATGTGAAAACTAAGTACACCCCCAGGAAACTGGTCTTTTTTGTTATATATTTGGATATATAGACATTTGAGTAATATTTGAACTACATTCTTTGATAAAGGTATCCAAATGAACAAATCTATCAAAACATTTTTACCTTCAAACCATTCATGCAATTACAATATACAGCAACTGAAATTTCTTTAAGCAGAAAAAGGTTAGTACAACCCAATCTTTACCATTACCATTACATTAAATGGCAAATATTTTAATCAGGTGCACCAAAACAGGTGAAAATTATTAGATTCAGAATAAATACAGAGGTTCCAGCTCTCCATAAAGTTTAGAGTCTGTGAGGGGTTACAAACTCATTTCCAAGCAAGTACATCTCCAAACTGGAGAAAAGTCCTGACCACTGGCCAACTACAACCCTGTTTCCAAAAAAGTTGGGATGCTGTGTAAAATGCAAATTAAAACAGAATGCAATGATATGCAAATAACGTATCCCTAAATTTAATTGAGAATAGTACAAAGACAACATAAGACATTTTAAAACTGAGAAATGTTATTTTTTCTGGAAAAATACATGCCTTTTGAGACCATGGGACAGTTTTCCACATCGCTTCAGTCCATCTTAAATGAGCTTGGGCCCAGAGAAGGCGGCAGTGTTTCTGGATCTTGTTTATATAGGTTTTTTTCTTTGCATGGTAGAGTTTTAACTTGCATTTGTGGATGCATTGACGTACTGTGTTCACAGACAATAGTTTTCGGAAGTGTTCCTGAGCCCATGCAGTGATTTCCACTACAGAATCATGTCTGTTTTTAATGTAGTGCCACCTGAGGGCTCGTAGATCCGGTCATCCAATATCAGTTTTTGGCCTTGTCCCTTGTGTACAGAGATTTCTCTGGATTCTTTGAATCTTTTAATGATATTATGTACCATAAAGGATGAGATCCCCAAACTCTTTGCAATTTTATATCGGGAAACATTATTCTTAAATTGTTGCATTATTTGCCTGTGCAGTCTTTCACAGAGTGGTGAAGCCCTCCACATCATTACTTCTGAGAGGCTCAACCTCTCTGGGATTGTCAGGTCCCCGCCTCCGCGAGCGCGCAGAAGAGGGCGCCCGCACTCCTGAGTTTCCAGTACGCACCTGTTCCCACACCTGTCATCAATCACCACTCACGCACCCATCTCCACTCACCTCATCACCACGCTATACAAGTACAACTCCCTGCCACTTCTTCCCTGCCAGATCAATGGTTCATATTTACAACTTGGGCCAACACAAGTTGGGCCAAGACGTAATTAGCCCTCCATGAGCTCCTTACAGGCTCTTTCAGTCAACGTCTCTGCCATTCAGAACCGGCTGAGCGCTCCCTCTGCCTCCTCCGCCGCCGCTCCCGTTCAAACTCCTTCACCGACTCCGCCTGAGCCTCGTTCCGTGCACCCCGTGGATCGCGAGCCCTGGGTTCCCACCCCCGAGAGATATGACGGCGATTTGGGTTTGTGTCGCTCGTTTCTGCTACAGTGCGGACTCGTATTCACCCAGCAACCGAGGGCCTACGCCACGGACGGCGCCAGGATAGCTTACCTTATTGGGCTACTCCGTGGAACTGCCCTGGAGTGGGCCTCGGCCCTTTAGGAACGTCAGGATCCGGCAACCCGGTCTTACGACGCCGTCACTAGCGAGATGCGGAGGTTGTTCGACCACCCGGTTCGGGGAAAGGATGCCTCGGCTCGGATGTTCGCCCTGCGCCAGGGACGGCGCAGTGTCGCCGAATACATGATTGAGTTCCACACCCTGGCGGCGGAGAGTGGGTGGAACGGAGAGGCCCTGCAAGCCGCGTTCATCAATGGGCTAAACGAACACCTCAAGGATGAGCTGGTTTCCTACCCAGAACCTGAGGATCTAGATGGTTTGATAGCTCTGACGGTTCGGATGGATAACCGTGCGCGAGAGTGCAGGAGGGCAAGACAACCTGGGCCGAACTCCTCACCAGTTCCTACCGCTCCGCCAGTGTCCATAACCACGCCCCTGAACCCAACGCCCTGGCCATTTCATCGCTTCCTGCCCTCAGAAGAAGGGAAACAGACGGGCTCGTTAGTCTCTGGGGAACGACGAACGAGCCCAACTACCGATGTCTCCTGTCCCTGACACCCCTTCTATGCCACCCTTTGCCACAACAGTCAGCGACTCAAAATACAGGCCCTGATCGACTCCGGTGCCGACGACAGTTTCTTGGACTCGTCGTTGGCCGCCCAGCTGGGGCTCTCCACTGAACCGCTCTCGGAGGCCATTGAAGCCGTGGCTCTGGATGGTCGACGCCTGGCCAGGGTCACTTCCCGGACTGAGGCCGTCCAACTTTCTATGTCAGGCAATCACTCAGAGACCATCCGTCTGTTGCTCACTAGCACTCCCCACATTCCGTTGGTCCTGGGATACCCGTGGTTGGTCAGGCATAATCCTGCCATCGACTGGACCGCGGGCAGGATACTCAAGTGGAGCCCGAACTGCCACGCGGACTGTCTGAGAGCGGCCTGCCCACCGCCAGTACGTGATCAAAACCCTAGCCCTCAGCCACCTGACATGACCGGTGTGCCTTCTGTCTACCACGAGATCGGGGAAGTTTTCAGTAAACGCCGTGCGCTCTCGCTCCCCCCGCACAGACCTTACGACTGCACCATCGAACTGCTCCCCGGCTCCTCTTTTCCCAAGGGGCGTCTATATAGCCTCTCCAAACCGGAGAGGGAGGCCATGGAAAAGTACATTAAGGAATCCCTGGACTCCGGTTGCATTCGTCCTTCATCCTCCCCTCTGGCAGCAGGTTTCTTCTTTGTTGGCAAGAAGGATGGATCCCTCCGCCCTTGTATCGATTACCGTGGTCTTAATAACATCACTATTAAGAATAAATACCCCCTCCCTTTGATGAATTACGCGTTCGACTCACTACAGGGCGCCTCCGTTTTCACCAAATTAGACCTCCGCAACGCTTACCACCTCGTCAGGATAAGGGAGGGGGACGAGTAGCTAACCGG
Source organism: Esox masquinongy (assembly GCA_016801175.1). NCBI lineage: Eukaryota > Metazoa > Chordata > Actinopteri > Esociformes > Esocidae > Esox > Esox masquinongy. The sequence goes on from JACXGI010000637.1 coordinate 120,548, forward strand.
GTTCAACACCCCTATGGGGCATTTCGAATATCTGGTGATGCCGTTCAGCCTCACCAACGCGCCAGCGGTTTTTCATTTTATTAATGACGTGCTATGATAGGTCGATTCGCATTTGTATACCTCGACGACATCCTGATCTTCTCCAGAGACCTAACCGAACATGTCCAGCACGTCCGACAGGTCCTTCATCGCCTCCTGGAAAACCGCTTATATGTAAAAGCGGAGAAATGCGAGTTCCACGCCTCAACCGTCTCCTTTCTGGGGTATATCGTGTCTGAAGGGCAGGTTCGGATGGACCCTTCTAAAGTGGAGGCAGTAGTCGGATGGCCAACCCCGTGCTCGCGGAAGGATCTTCAGAGGTTTCTGGGCTTCGCTAACTTTTACTGGCGGTTCATTAGGAACTATAGCCGGATAGCTGCGCCATTGACCGCCCTTACGTCCTGCGTCAAGCCGTTTGCCTGGACCCCGGCGGCGGAGGAAGCATTCTGGGACCTCAAAGCCCGTTTCACCTCGGCACCCGTCCTCTCCCAACCCGATCCATCGCGGCAGTTCGTGGTCAAGGTGGACGCCTCGGACGTTGGGGTCGGGACAGTGCTTTCCCAACGCGCTATAGACGGCAAGCTCCATCCCTGCGCCTTCTTATCCCGCCCGCTGTCACAAGCCGAGGCCAACTACGACGTCGGCAATCGAGAACTACTGGCCGTCAAGCTTGCACTGGAGGAATGGCGGCATTGGCTTGAGGGTGCGGAGTTGCCATTTCTCGTTTGGACGGATCACCGTAATCTCGAATACATCCGGTCTGCTAAGCGTCTCAATCCCCGCCAGGCGAGATGGGCTCTCTTCTTTTCACGGTTCGACTTCACCCTTACATACCAACCTGGCTCAAGAAACGGTAAGCCGGATGCCCTATCCCGTGCCTTCACCAAAGGAGAGGAGCCATGCGCCCGACCTGACGCAATCCTGCCGAGGCAGTGCGTAATAGGCGCTGCGCTTTGGAGAGTCGAAGAAACGGTGAAGACGGCTCTCCTCGGTGACCCGGGTCCTGGAAACGGACCTCCCGGGTGCCTCTTTGTCCACGAACCTGCTAGGTTGGAGGTACTGGCCTGGGCCCACGCCTCCAAGCTCACCTCCCATCCCGGCCTGGCCCGCACCATGGCTTTCCTCCGCAGACGGTTCTGGTGGCCCTCCATGCGGAATGACGCGCAAGCCTACATTGCTGCCTGCCCCACTTGCGTCCAGAACAAGCAGTCTAACTGGCCCAGCTCCGGGCTTCTGCATCCCTTACCTGTTCCTCGTCGCCCCTGGTCCCATCTGTCTTTAGATTTCGTAACCGGTCTGCCCTGTTCCGACGGCAACACTGTGGTCCTCACCGTCGTGGACAGGTTTAGTAAATACACCCGCTTCATTCCCTTACCCAAACTCCCCTCGGCTAAGGAGATGGCGGCAATCCTGGTCAGGGAAGTGTTTTGCGTTTTCGGGTTGCCCCTCGACCTGGTCTCCGACCGCGGACCGCACCGCGCCAGAGCCGCCCTGCTTCGGTCCCCCGGGTTGTACCGCGCACAGGCTAACCGGCACCGGGTGCCGGCTCCCTCTTACGCGGTGGGGGATAGGGTTTGGCTGTCTACCAAAGACCTCCCTTTGCACACCGACTCCCGCAAGCTATCCCCCAGGTTTATCGGCCCCTTCACCATCGACAGGATCATCAACCCCGCTGTCGTCCGTCTCAAGCTGCCCCCCTCTCTCAAGGTTCATCCCTCCATCCACGTGTCCTGCATCAAGCCCGTGCGTCACAGCCCTCCTCCTCCTCGGCCACCCCCTCCGCGGATCATTGATGGGGGTCCTGCGTTTACCGTCCATCGGATCCTGGACTCTCGGCGTCGGGGTCGCGGTTTTCAGTACCTTGTGGACTGGGAGGGCTATGGTCCCGAAAAGCGGTGCTGGATTTCCCGTCGCCAAATCCTGGATCCGTCCATGATCCGCGCCTACCATCACCGGTGGCCGGGGGCTCCGGGTGGGCCGCCCGGGGGCGTCCGTTGGGGGGGGGGGGTACTGTCACGTCCCCGCCTCCGCGAGCGCCCAGAAGAGGGCGCCCGCACTCCTGAGTTCTGAGTTTTCCTATACACAATCACATTAATGACCTGTTGCCAATTGACCTAATTATTTGCGAGATGTTCCACCAGGTTTTTGTTTCAGCATTACACAACTTTTCCTGTCTTTTGTTGCCCCTGTCCCAGTTTTTTTTAAACACGTTGCTGGCATCAAATTCAAAGTGGGCATATATTTTTCAAGAAACAATAACATCCTCAGATTCAACATTTCATATGCTGTCTTTGTACTATTTTCTATTGAATATAGCGTTTAAATGATTTGCATTTCATTGCATTCTGTTTTCTTACATTTACATTTCTAACATTTTACACAGCTTACCAACGTTTTTGGAAACAGAGTTGTACATAGGAGAGGTTGTACCACCAAATTCACCAAACTACTGGAACTACAGTGAGGGAAAAAAATATCTGATCCCCTGCTGATTTTGTACGTTTGCCCTCTGACAAAGAAATTATCAGTCTATAATTTTAATGGTAGGTTTACTTGAACAGTGAAAAACAGAATAACAACAAAAAAATCCAGAAAAACGCATGTCAAAAATTTTATAAATTGATTTGCATTTTAATAAGTTAAATAAGCATTTCATCCCCTCTCAATCAGAAAGATTTCTGTTTCCCAGGTGTCTTTTATACAGGTAACGAGCTGAGATTAGGAGCACACTTTTAAAGGGAGTGCTCCTAATCTCAGCTTGTTACCTGTATAAAAGACACCTGTCCACAGAAGCAATCAATCAATCAGACTCTCCACCATGGCCAAGACCAAAGAGCTGTCCAAGGATGTCAGGGACAAGATTGTAGACCTACACAAGGCTGAAATGGGCTACAAGACAACGGTTGGTGCGATTATTCGCAAATGGAAGAAACACAAAATAACTGTCAATCTCCCTCGGTCTGAGGCTGCATGCAAGATCTCACCTCATGGAGTTGCAATGATCATGAGAACTGTGAGGAATCAGCCCAGAACTACACGGGAGGATCTTGTCAATGATCTCAAGGCAGCTGGGACCATAGTCACCAAGAAAACAATTGGTAACACATTACGCCGTGAAGGACTGAAATCCTGCAGTGCCCGCAATGTCCCCCTGCTCAAGAAAGCACATGTACAGGCCCGTCTGAAATTTGCCAGTGAACTTTTGAATGATTCAGAGGAGAACTGGGTGAAAGTGTTGTGGTCAGATGAGACCAAAATCGAGCTCTTTGGCATCAACTCAACTCGCCATGTTCGGAGGAGGAGGAATGCTGCCTATGACCCCAAGAACACCATCCCCACCGTCAAACATGGAGGTGGAAACATTATGCTTTGGGGGTGTTTTTCTGCTAAGGGGACAGGACAACTTCACCGCATCAAAGGGACGATGGACGGGGCCATGTACCATCAAATCTTGGGTGAGAACCTCCTTCCCTCAGCCAGGGCATTGAAAAT